>SJYC01045008.1:0-19643 GCA_006408675.1 Madoqua kirkii | reverse complement strand
ATGTGTATAAGAGACAGCCTCCCGTCTCCCACCCCATATCATCTCTCTGGATCATCCCCGTGCACCAGAATTTATGCTGCTAATTTTTTTTAACATTTTCAAAATGACACAGCATAAATTGAGTCCAGCTAAGTTTAAGTGCAAGTTTCACTTGCATGGTCAGCCCAAGTCTCTACAAGTTCCACACCCACAGACAGAGGGCTGACTGGAAGACTGGAGCATTCTCAAATTCTGGTACAAGGCCAGGGTTCTAAGGCCCATTTCCCTTGTAAATTGAAGGATAACTGTAATGTAATTACTGATTTGAAGATCCTTTCATTCTTTAATAATTAATGTCAGCATGGCACTAAGTCTCTGCTCACCAAATCTTTTATATTGTAGAACTCTACATATTTGAAAATGCATCTCCAAATAATATTAATGTTTGGATATGCTTATGCTGCCTTTGGAAAAACATAAAGAATTTGGTTTTTGTTTTGTTTTATTGAAGTAGAGCTGATTTACAATGTTGTGTTAATGTCTGCTGTACAGCAAAGTGATTCAATTATACATATATATTTATGCACTCTTTTTTATATTCCTTTCCACTATGGCTTATCTGAGGATATTGAATATGGTTCTCTGTGCTGTAGAGTAGGACCTTGTTTTTTCATTATATAAAAGTCTTTGTATCTGCTAATCCCAAGCTCCCTATCCATTCCTCCCCCATTTACCTCCCCACTGGTAAACAAAAGTGTGTTCTCTATGTTTGTGAGTCTGTTTCTGTTGTATATGGGTTCATTTGTTTTGTATTTTAGATTCCATCATAAGTAATATGGTATGGTATTTGTCTTTCTCTCTGACTTACTTCACTTAGTGTGATAATCTCTAGGCCCATCCATGTTGCTCCAAATGGCATTATTTCATTCTTTTTTGTGGCTGAGTAATATTCCATTGTATATATGTACTACATCTTCTTTATCCATCGCTCTGTTGATGGGCATTTAAGTTGTTTCCATATCTTGACTTTGTAAATAGTCCTGCTGTGAACATTGGGGTACATGTATTTTTTAACTTTACTTTTAATTGAAGGATAATTGCTTTACAATATTGGTTTGATTTCTGCCATACATCAACATGAATTAGCCATGAGTATACATATGTCCCCTTGCTCTTGAACCTCCCACCTCCCACCTTTTCCAACCCCTTTAGGTTGTTACTGAGCTCCAGTTTGAGCTATCTGAGTCATACAGCAAATTTCCATTGGTTACATGTATCTTTTTGAATTAATTTTTTTTGGCTGGATATATGCCCCAGGGTGGGATTCCTGGATCATATATGGTAGCTCTATTTTTAGTTTTTTGAGGACCATCCATATTTTTTTTCACGGTTGCTGCATCAGTTCACATTCCCACAAGTAATACAAGAGGGTTTCCTTTTCAGTACAGCCACTCTTGCATGTGTTGTTTGTAGACTTTTTAATGATGGCCATTCTGATCAGTGTGAGAGGATACCTCATTGTAATTTTGATTTGCATTTATTTAGTAATTAGTGACATTGACCATCTTTTCATGTGCCTTGTGGCCATCCTTCTGTCCATTTTTCCACTAGATGGTTTGTATTTTGTTACTCAGTTGTATGAGATGTTTGTATATTTTAGAAATTAAGCCATATTTTGCATTATTTTCAAGCATTTTCTCCCAATTTGTAGATTGTCTTTTTTTTTTAATAGTTTCCTTTGCTGTGCAAAAGCTGCTTAGGTCTCATTTTATCTTTGATTTTATTTCTATTACTTAAGGAGGCTGACTTTTAAAAATCTTTGGTACGATTTATACTAGAGAATGCTTTGCCTATGTTCTCTTTTAGGAATTTGATAGTATCATGTCTTATATTTTGAGTCTTTGAGCCAGTTTTAGCTTATTTTTGTGTATGATATGAAGGAGTCCTCTAAGTTCATTGATTTGCATGTGGCTGTCCAGCTTTCCCCAAATCACTTGCTGAATAAACTCTCTTTTCCCCATTGTGTATTTTTGCTTCCTTTGTTGACGATTAATTGACCATAGAGTTTATTGAGTTAATTGACCATTGAGTTTATTTCTGGGTTCTTTATTCGTTCCATTGGTCCAAATGTATTTTGTTCCAATACCAAACCCTGTTTTGATTACTGTAGCTTTGTAGTATTGTCTGAAGCCTAGGAAGATTATGCCTTCTGCTTTGTTCTTTTTCTTCAAGATTCCTTTTGCAATTCTGAGTTTTTTATGGTTACATATAAATTTTAGGGTTATTTGTTCTTGTTCTGAGAAAAATGACATGGTTAATTTGATAGGGGTTGCATTAAATGTGTAGACTACTTTGGGCAGTATGGCCATTTTCACGAATTTAATTCTTCCAATCCAAGAGCATGAAATGTCTTTCCATTTCTTTGAGTCTTTTTCAGTTTACTTTATTAATCTTTTGTAGTTGTCAGCATATAAATTTGTCACCTCCTTGGTGATTATTCCGAAGTTGGTTTTGTTTTTTTTGATGCAACTTTAAAAGAGATTGTCTGATATCTCAATTAGTGTAAAGAAATGCAACTGATTTCTTTGAGTTAATTTTGTATCCTGCTAACTTTCTGAACCAGTCCATTCTGAAGTAGATCAGCACTGCGATTTCTTTGGAAGGAATGATGCTAAAGCTGAAACTCTAGTACTTTGGCCACCTCATGAGAAGAGCTGACTCATTGGAAAAGACTCTGATGCTGGGAGGGACTGGGGGCAGGAGGAGAAGGAGACGACAGAGGATGAGATGGCTGGATGGCGTCACTGACTTGATGGATGTGAGTCTGAGTGAACTCTGGGAGTTAGTGATGGACAGGGAGGCCTGGTGTGCTGTGATTCATGGGGTTGCAAAGAGTCAGACACGACTGAGTGACTGAACTGACTGGACTTTCTGAATTAGTTTATCAGTTCTAGTAGTTTATATGTGGTATCTTTTTCTAGATATATAGTATTTTGTTGTCTGTATATAATTACAATTTTACCTCTTCCTTACCAATTTTGGTACCCTTTTTAAATTTCTCTTTTATGATTGCAGTGTCTAAGACTTCCAGTTCTGCTCTGAGTGGAAGATGTGGCAGTGGGCATCCTTGTCTTGTATATTTTAGCACAAAGGATTTCAACTTTCACCATTAAATATTACATTGGCTGTAAGTCCATCATAAGCAACTTTTATTATATGTATTTTCCCTTTCTACATACTTTCATACGGGTTTTTTTTTAAATCATGAATTAATTTTATCAAATGCTTTTTCGGTATCTGTTGAGATGGCCATGTGGTATTTGTCATTTCTTTTGCTAGTGAGGTGTATCACATCAACTAATTAGCATATCTTGAACCATCCTGTGACACTGCAATGAACCAAATTGCTTGTGCCATGTGATATTTTCTGTGTGTTTTTGGATTCAATTTCCTAATATTTTGTTGAAAATTTTTGCATCTATATTCATCAATGATAGTGGCCTATAATTTTCTTTTTTGGTTGTGACTTTGGTTGTGGTATCAGGGTGATAGTGTCTTCATGGAATGCCTTTTGGAGTGTTTCCTCTTCTTCAGTCTTTTGGAATAGTTTGAGAAGGATCAATACAAGTTCTTCTTTGTATACTTGGTAGAATTTGCTGGGAAGACATCTGGTCCTGGAGTTTTGTTTGTAACTTTTGTTTGTTTATTTAAATTATAGATTCTGTTTCACTTCTAGTGAATGCTCTGTTCAAGTTATCAATTTCTTCTTCAGTTTTGGTACACTTTATGTTTCTCAAAACTTGCCCTTTTCTTCTAGGTTGTTGAATTTGTTGGCATGTAATTCCTCATAGTATTCTCTTATATATATATTTTTTTCATTTCTGTTTATTAGTTGTTATTTCTCTTCTTCTCTTTCTTATTTTCTTTGTATCTTCTCCTGTCTCTTGGTCTTGCTAAGCCTGGCTAGAAGTTTGTCAATTTTGTTTACCACCTCAAAGAATGAGCCCTTCCTGTTGTATTTTTCCCCTTAACTTTAAAATCTCTAATTTATTTATTTCATCTCTGATCTTATTTGCTTCTTTCTACTGGCTTTAGGTTTTGTTTGTTCCTTTCCTAACTCTTAGGTGGTGGATTGAATTGTTTATTAGAGATTTTGCTTGTTTCTTAAAGAAGTTCTGAATAGCTATGAACTTCCATCTCACCAGAACTATTCTGATGCTTCACATAGATTTTGTATGGTTGTGTTTTCATTGTCATTTGCCTCAAGGTATTTTTAATTTCTGCCTTTTTTATCTTTCAGAGAAATTTTTTTATTTTTCTTATTTTAAAATAGTTTATTTTATATTGAAGTATAATATTTTTGAATGATGTGTTAGTTTCAGCTGTACAGCAAAGTGATTTTGTTATACATGTTGTTCACTCGCTAAGTTGTGTCTGACTCTTTGTGACACATGGACTGCAGGACTGCAGAATTTCCTTTAGGATTGACTAGTTTGATCTCCTTCCTGTCCAAGGTGCTCTCAAGAGTCTTTTCCAGCACCACAATTCAAAAGCATTAATTCTTCAGTGCTTAGTCTTCTTTATGATCCAACTCTCACATTTGTACATGACTACTGGAAAAACCATAGCTTTGACTAGAAGGACCTTTGTAAGCAAAGTGATGTTTCTGATTTTTAATACACTGTCTAGGTTTATAACTGTTTTTCTTCCAAGGAGCAAGTGTTTTTTAATTTCATTGCTGCAGTCACTGTCCACAGTGATTTTGGAGCCCAAGAAAACAAAATCTGCCACTGTTTCCACTTTTTCCATCTATTGGCCATAAAGTGATAGGACTGGATGTGATGATCTTCATTTTTGAATGCTGAGTTTTATGTCAGATTTTTCACTCTCCTCTGTTACTTTCATCAAGAAGCTCTTTAGTTCTTCTTCACTTTCTGTTATTGGTGTGGTATCATCTGCATATCTGAGATTGTTCATTCAGACATGCTGTGCTTCATCCAGACCAGCATTTCATATAATGTACTCTGCAAACAAGCTGAATAAGCATTAATTCTTCAGTGCTTAGTCTTCTTTATGATCCAACTCTCACATTTGTACATGACTATTGGAAAAACCATAGCTTTGACTAGATGGACCTTTGTAAGGTCCATCTAGTAAGGCTGTGTGTGACAATACACAGCCTTCACTCCTTTCCCAATTTTAAACCAGTCTGTTGTTCCATGTGTGGTTGTAACTGTTGCTTCTTGACCTGCATACATGTTTCTTAGGAGGCAGATAAGGTGATTTGGTATTCCCAATTCACTGTGATCCACACAGTCAAAAACTTTAGTGTATACACGTCAATGAAGCAGTAGTAGATGCTTTTCGGAATTCCCTTGCCTTCTCTATGATCCAGCAAATGTTGGCACTGTGACCTCTGGTTCCTCTGCCTATTCTAAACCCATCTTGTACATCTGGAAGTTCTTGGTTCACATACTGCTGAAGCTTAGCTTGACAGATTTTGAGCATAACCTTACTAGCATGTGAAATGAGTGCGATTGTACAGAAATTTGAACATTCTTTGACATTGCCCTTCTTTGAGACTGGAATGAAAACATTAAAATTGACCTTTTCCAGTCCTATGGCCACTGCTGAGTTTTCCAAATGTGCTGGCATATTGAGTGCAACACTTTCATAGCATCGTCTTTTAGGATTTGAAATAGCTCTGCTGGAATTCCATCATTTCCACTAGCTTTGTTCATAGTAATATTTCCTAAGGCCTACCTGACTTCACACTCCAGGATTTCTGGCTCTAGGTGACTGACCACACCATCGTGCTTACCCAGGTCATTAGGACCTTTTTTATATACTTCTTCTGTGGATTTCTGCCACCTCTTCTTAATCTCTTCTGCTTCTGTTAGGTCCTCGCCATTTCTGTCCTTTATTGAGCCCATCTTTGCATGAAATGTTCCCTTGGTATCTCTAATTTTCTTGCAAAGGTCTCTAGTCTTTCCTGTTCTATTGTTTTCCTCTATTTCTTTGCATTGTTCACTTAAGGTTTTCTTGTCTTTCCTTGCTATTGTTTGGAACTCTGCACTCTGTTAGTGTATCTTTCCCCTTCACTTTTGCCTTTCTCTTTTCTTCTTTCCTCTGCTATTTGTAAGGCCTCCTCAGACAACCACTTTGCCTTCTTGCATTTCTTTTTCTTGAAGATAGTTTGGTCACTGGCCCTTGTACAGTGTTACAAACCTCTGTCCATAGTTCTTCAGGCACTTGGTCTACCAGATCTAATCCCTTGAATCTGTTTGTCACTTGCACTGTGTAAACATGAGGGATTTGATTCAGGTCATAAGTGAGTGATCTAATGATTTTTCTCTATTTTCTTCAATTTAAGCCTGAATTTTGCAATAAGGAGCTCATGTTCAGAGCCACGGTCAGCTCCACAGCCACAGTCTTATTTTTGCTGATTGTATAGAGCTTCTCTATCTTTAACTGCTCACTGGTAAAGAATCTGCTTGCCAGTGAAGGAGACTCAGGTTCAATTCCCGGGTAAGAAGATCCCCTGAAGAAGGAGATAGCAACCCACTCAAGGATTCTTACTTGGGAAATCCCATATACAGAAGAGCCTGGTGGGCTAGAGTCTATGAATTCTCAAAAGAGTCAGACACAACAGTGACTAAACAACAACATCTTCAGCTTCAAAGAAGATAATCAGTCTGATTTCAGTGTTGACCATCTGGTGAAGTACAAGTGTAGAGTTGTCTCTTGTGTGGTTGACAAAGGGTGTTTGGTATGACCAGTGTGTCCTCTTGACAAAAGTCTGTTAGTCTTTCCCTGCTTCATTTTGTACTCTAAGTTGAAACTTGCCTGTTATTCCATGGATCTCTTGACCTCATACTTTTGCATTCCAGTCCCCCATGATGAAAAGGACATCTTCTTTCTTTATTTATTTATTTTTTTGGGTTATTTCTATAAAGTCTTGTACATCTTCAGAGAAGCATTCAACTTCATCTTCTTCAGCTTTAGTGGTTGGGACAGACTTGGATGACTGTGATGTTAAATGGTTTGCCTTATCATTGTGTTTTTGAGATTGTATGCATGTACTGCCTTTTGGACTCCTATTGACTATCAGGACTACTCCATGTTTTCTAAGGGATTCTTGTGGACAGTAGTAGACATAATAGTCATCTGAATTAAATTCACCCACTCCCGCCCATTTTAGTTCACTGATTACTAAAATGTGGATGCTCACTCTTGCCATATCCTGCTTCAGTCATTCAGTTCAGTCACTCAGTTGTGTCCAACTCTTTGTGACCCCATGGACTGTAGCACACCAGGCTGTCCTGTCCAGGCTGCCCTGTCCATTACCAATTCCTGGATATTGTTCAAACTCATGTCCATCGAGTCAGAGATGCCATTCAACCATCTCATCCTCTGTCGTCCCCTTCTCCTCCTGCCCCTAATCCCTCCCAGCTTCAGGATCTTTTCCAGTGAATCAACTCTTCATATGAGGTGGCCAAAGTATTGGAGTTTCAGCATCAGTCCTTGCAATAAATATTCAGGACTGATTTCCTTTAGGATGGACTGGCTAGATCTTGCAATCCAAGGGACTCTGAAAAGTCTTCTCCAACACCACAGTTCAAACGCATCAATTCTTTGGCACTCAGCTTTCTTCACAGTCCAACTCTCACATCTATACATGACTACTGGAAAAACCATAGCTTTTACTAGATGGACCTTTGTTGACAAAGTAATCATCATGAGAAATGCTGGGATGGAAGAAACACAAGCTGAAATCAAGATTGCCGGGAGAAATATCAATAACCTCAGATATGCAGATGACACCACCATTAAGGCAGAACGTGAAGAGGAACTAAAAAGCCTCTTGGTGAAAGTAAAAGGGGAGAGTGAAAAGGTTGCTTAAAGCTCAACATTCAGAAAAAGAAGATCATGGCATCTGGTCCCATCACTTCATGGGAAATAGATGGGGAACAGTGGAAACAGTGTCAGACTTTCTTTTGGGGGGCTACAAAATTACTGCAGATAGTGACTGCAACCATGAAATTAAGACACTTACTCCTTGGAAGAAAAGTTATGACCAACCTAGACAGCATGTTGAAAAGCAGAGACATTACTTTGCCAGCTAAGGTCTGTCTAGTCAAGGCTATGGTTTTTCCAGTGGTCATGTATGGATGTGAGAGTTGGATTGTGAAGAAGGCTGAGCACTGAAGAATTGATGCTTTTGAACTGTGGTGTTGGAGAAGACTCTTGAGAGTCCGTTGGACTGCAAGGAGATCCAACCAGTCCATTCTGAAGGAGATCAACCCTGGGATTTCTTTGGAAGGAATGATGCTAAAGCTGAAACTCCCAATACTCTGGCCACCTCATGCAAAGAGCTGACTCACTGAAAAGACTCTGATGCTGGGAGGGATTGGGGGCAGGAGGAGGAGGGGACGACAGAGGATGAGATGGCTGGATGGCATCACGGACTCGATGGATGTGAGTCTGAGTGAACTCTGGGAGTTGGTGATGGACAGGGAGGCCTGGTGTGCTGCGATTCATGGGGTCGCAAAGAGTTGGACATGACTGAGTGACTGAACTGAATTGAATGTTTCTGCTTTTTAATATGCTGTCTAGGGTGGTCATAGCTTTCCTTCCAAGGACCAAGCGTCTTTTAATTTCATGGCTGCATTCACCATCTGCACTAATTTTGGAGCCCAAGAAAATAAAGTCTCTATTTCCATTGTTTCCCATCTATTTGCCATGGAGTGATGGGATCCCTTGCCATGATCTTAGTTTTTTTGATTGTTGAGGTTTAAGCCAGCTTTTTCACTCTCCTCTTTCACTTTCATCAAGAGGCTCTTCAGTTACTCTTCACTTTCTGCCATAAAGGTGGTACCATCTGGATATCTGTGGCTATTGATAGTTCTCCCTGCAACCTCGATTCCAGCTTGTGCTTTATCCAGCCCAGTGTTTCTCATGATGTACTCTGCATATAAACTAAATAAGTAGGATGACAATATACAGTTGATGTACTACTTTCCCAATTTAGAACCAGTCTGTTGTTCTGTGTTTGTTTCTAACAGTTGCTTCTTTACCTGCATACAGATTTCTCAGGAGGCAGGTAAGGTGGTCTGGTATTCTCATCTCTTTAAAAATTTTCCAGTTTGTTGTGATCTACACAGTTAAAGGCTTTGGTGTAATCAATAAAGTAGAAGTATATTTTTTTTCTGGAACTCTCTTGCTTTTTTTCTGATCCAGTTGATGTTGCAATTTGATCTCTGATTCCTCTGCCTTTTCTAAAACCAACTTGAACATCTGGAAGTTCATGGTTCACAGACTGCTGAAGCCTGGATTGGAGAATTTTAAGCATTACTTTACTAGCCAGTGAGATGAGTGCAATTGAGTGGTAGTTTGAGCATTCTTTGGCATTGCCTTTCTTTGGGATTGGAATGAAAACTGACCTTTTCCAGTCCTGTGGCCACTGCTGAGTTTTCCAAATGTGCTGGCATATTGAGTGCAGCACTTTCACAGCATCCTCTTTCAGGATTTGAAATAGCTCAGCTGGAATTCCATTACCTCCACTAGCTTTCTTTGAAGTGATGCTTCCTAAGGCCCATTTGACTTCACATTCCAGGATATATGGCTCTCAGTGAGCGATCACATCATCATGACTGTCTAGGTCATGAAGATCCTTTTTGTATAATTCTTCTGTGTATTCTGCCACTTTTTCTTAATTTCGTCTGCTTCTGCGCCCATACCATTTCTGTCCTTTATTGTGCCCATCACTGCATGAAATGTTCCCTTGGTATCTCTGATTTTCTTGAAGAGATCTCTAATCTTTCCCATTCTGTTTTTTCCTCTATTTCTTTGCATTGATCCCTGAGAAAGGCTTTCTTATCTTTCCTTGCTATTCTTTGAAACTCTACATTCAAATGGATATATCTTACCTTTTGTCCTTTGCCTTTTGCTTCTCTTCTTTTCTCAGCTATTTGTAAGGTCTCCTCAGACAGAAATTTTGCCTTTTTGCATTTCTTTTTCCTTGGGCTGGTCGTGATCCCTGCCTCCTGTACAATGTCATGAACCTCTTTCCATAGTTCTTCAGGCACTCTCTCTATCAGATCTAATCCCTTGAATCTATTTTTCACTTCCACTGTATAATGATAAGGGGTTTGGTTTAGGTCATGTCTGAATGGTCTAGTGGTTTTCCCTACGTTCTTCAATTTCAGTCCAAATTTTGCAATAAGGAATTCATGATCTGAGCCACAGTCAGCTGCTAGTCTTGTTTTGCTGACTGTTCAGAGCTTCTCCATCTTTGGCTGCAAATAATATAATTAATCTGATTTCAGTATTGAACATCTGGTGGTATCCACGTGTAGAGTCTTCTCTTGTGTTGTTGGAAGAGGGTGTTTGCTATGACCAGTGTGTTCTCTTGGCAAAACTCTGTTAGCCTTTTCCCTGCTTCATTTTGTACACCAAAGCCAAATTTGCCTATTACTCCAGGTACCTCTTGACTTCCTACTTTTGCATTCCAGTCTCCTATGATGGAAAGGACATCTTTTTGGGATGTTAGTTCTCAAAGGCCTTGTAGGTCTTCATCAGTTCAGTTCAGTCACTCAGTCGTGTCTGACTCTTTGCGACCACAGCACGCCAGGTCTCCTTGTCCATCACCAACTCCTGGAGTTACCCAAACTCATGTCCATTGAGTCAGTGATGCCATCCAGCCATCTCATCCTCTGTCATCCCCTTCTCTTCCTGCCTTCAATCCCTCCCAGCGTCAGGGTCTTTTCCAATCAGTCAACTCTTCGCATGAGGTAGCCAAAGTACTGGAGTTTCAGCTTCAGCATCAGTCCTTCCAAAGAAACCCCAGGGTTGATCTTCTTTCGGATGGACTGGTTGGATCTCCTTGCAGTCCAAGGGACTCTCAAGTCTTCTCCAACACCACAGTTCAAAAGCATCAGTTCTTCGGCGCTCAGCTTTCTTCACAGTCCAACTCTCACATCCATACATAACCACTGGAAAAACCATACCCTTGACTAGGTGGACCTTTGTTGGCAAAGTAATGTCTCAGCTTTTGAATATGCTGTCTAGGTTGGTCATAACTTTCCTTTCAAGGAGTAAGTGTCTTTTCATTTCATGGCTGCAGTCACCATCTGCAGTGATTTTAAAGCACAAAAAAATAAAGTCTGACACTGTTTCCCCATCTATTTCCTATGAAGTGATGGGACCAGATGCCATGATCTTCTTTTTCTGAATGTTGAGCTTTAAGCCAACTTTTTCACTCTCCTCTTTCACTTTCACCAAGAGGCTTTTTAGTTCCTCTTCACTTTCTGCCATAAGGGTGGTGTCATCTGCATATCTGAGGTTATTGATATTTCTCCCGGCAATCTTGATTCCAGCTTGTGCTTCTTCCAGCCCAGCGTTTCTCATGATATACTCTGCATATAAGTTAAATAAGCAGGGTGACAATATTCAGCCTTGACGTACCCCTTTTCCTATTTGGAACCAGTGTGTTGTTCCATGTCCAGTTCTAACTGTTGCTTCCTGGCCTGCATACAGATTTCTCAAGAGACAGGTTAGGTGGTCTGGTATTCCCATTTCTTTCAGAATTTTCCACAGTTTATTGTGATCCACACAGCCAAAGGCTTTGGCATAGTCAACAAAGCATAAATAGTTTTTCTGGAACTCTGTTGCTTTTTTGATGATCCAGCAGATGTTGATAATTTGATCTGGTTCCTGTACCTTTTCTAAAGCCAGCTTGAACATCTGGAAGTTCACGGTTCACATATTGCTGAACCCTGGCTTGGAGAATTTTGAAGCATTCAATTTCAGCTTCTTCAGTGTTACTCATTGGGGCATAGACTTCGATTTTTGTGATGTTGAGTGGATTGCTTTGGAAATGAACATTAATCATTCTATCATTTTTGAGACTGCACTCAAGTACTGCCTTTTGGACTCTTTTTTGGCTATGAGAGCTACTCCATTTTTTTCTAAGGGATTCTTGCCCACAGTAGTAGACGTAATGGTCATCTGAATTAAATTTGCCCATTCCAGTCCATTTTAATTCACTGATTCCTAAAATGTTGATGTTCACTCTTGCCATTACTGTTTGACCACTTCTAATTTACCTTGATTCATGGACCTAACATTCCAGGTTCCTATGCAATATTGCTCTTTACAGCATTGGACTTTAATTCCACACCAGTCACATTCACAACTGGGCTTTGTCTTTGCTTTGGCTCCATCTCTTCTTTCTTTCTGGAGTTATTTCTCCACTCTTCTCCAGTAGTATATTGGGCACCTACTGACTTGGAGAGTTCACTTCTGGTTTCATATCTTTTTGTCTTTTCATACTATTCATCGTGGTTTCAAGGCAAGAATACTGAAGTGTTTGCCAATCCCTTCTCCAGTGAACTACATTTTGTCAGAACTCTCCACTATGACCCATCCATCATGGGTAGCTGTACAGACAGCATGGCTCATAGCTTTGTTGAGCTAGACAAGGCTGTGGTCTATGTGATCAGTTTGATTAGTTTTCTGTGAGGTTTTCATTCTGTCACCCTCTGACAGATAAGGATAAGAGGCTTATGGAAGCTTCCTGATGGGAGAGGCTGAATGCAGGGGATACTGGGTCTTGTTCTGATGCTCTTGTTCAATAAATCTTTAATCCAATTTTCTGTTGATGGGCGGGGCTCTGTTCCCTCCCTGTTGTTTGACCTGAGGCCAACCTATGGTGGAGGTAATGAAGATCATTACAACCTCCTTCAAAAGGTCCCATGCAGGCACTGCTACATTCAGTGGTTCCAGCCCTGCAGCAGGCCACCACTGCCTCACACCTTCACTGGAGACTCCTGGACACTGACAAGGCAAGTCTGGGCCAGTCAGTTATGGGGTCACTGCTCCATTCTCCTGGGTCCTAGTGCACACAAGGTTTTGTTTGTGCCCTCCAAGAGTCTGTTTCCCCAGTCCTGTGTAAGTTCTATCATCATATCCCACTGGTTTCTAAAGTCAAATTCCCTGGGAGTTCTCAGTCCCTTTGCCAGATCCCCAGGTTTGGAAACCTGTTGTGGTCCTAGAATTTTCTTAACAGTGCAAGAATTTATTTGGTGTCATTGTTCTGCAGTTTGTAGGTCATCTGCTCAGCAGCTTTATGGTGGGATTAATGGCAACCTCCCAGAGGGCTTATGCCTCAGTCTGTGTGACCAGGTATCTGCACCCAGGCAAAAACACCCTATCTCCTGCTTGACCATGTCCAAATTTACCTTGATCCATGGACCTAACATTTCACATTCCTATGTAATATTTTTCTCCATAGCATTGGACTTTACTTTCATCAACAGACGCATCTACAACTGGCACTGTTTCCACTCTGGCTCAGCCTCTTTATTCTTTCTGAATCAATTTCTCTGCTGTTCCCAAGTAACATACTGGACACCCACCAACCTGGGGTGCTCATCTTCTGATGTTACATCTTTCCACCTTTTCATACTGTTCATGGGTTTCTCAAGGCAAGGATACTGAAGTAGTTTGCCATTCCCTTCTCCAGTGGACCACTGTGATCCATGTGATAATTTTGGTTAGCTTTCTGTGATTGTGGATTTTGCTCTGGAGGCTGTGAGACTGTAGTTCTTATTTTTTCTGTCTGCCCTCTGATGGATGAGGATAAGAGGCTTGTGCAAACTTCCTGACGGGAGGGTTGTATTTCCTCCTAGAGGGGATCTTCCCAACCCTGGAATCGAAACTGTCTCCTGTGTCTCCTGCATTGGCAGGTGGATTCTTCACCACTGCCATACCTCAGAAACCCTTTAGTCATACATATACGTATATTAATGCTGTTTCAGATTCTTTCCCCATATAGCTTATTACAGAATATTAAGCAGAGTTCTCTGTGCCATACGTTAGGTCTCTGTTGATTATCTGTTGTATATAAAGTAGTGTGTATGTTATTCACAACCTCCTAGTTTATCCTTACCCATAACTTCCCCTTTGTAACTATATGTTTGTTTTCTAAATGTATGAGTCTGTTTCTTTCTTTGTCAGTTCATTTATACCATGTTTAGATTCCACATATAAGAAATGCCATATGATATTTGTCTTTCTGTGTTTGACTCATTTCACTTAGTATGATGATTTCTAGGTCCATCAGTGTTGCTTCAAATGGCATTATTTCCTCCTTTAATGACTGAGTAATAATCCATTCATCTTTGTCCATTCATCTTTTAATGTGCATTTATGTTTCTTTCATGTCATCACTACTGTAAATAGTGCTGCAGTTAACACTGAGGCACATGTACCTTTTCCAAGTATGAGTTTCTCTGGATATATGCCCACGTATGGGAATGCTGTTATAAGGTAGCTCAAGTTTTTTAAAGAAACTCATGCTATTCTTGATAGTGACTGTTAACAATCTATATTCCCACCACCAGTGTAGGAGGGTTCCCTTTTCTCCACGCCCTCTCTAGCATTTATTGTTTATAGACTTTTTGATCATGACCATCCTTACTGTTGTGAGGTGATACCTCTCATTGTGGTTTTGATTTACATTTATCTAATAATTAGTGATATTGAGCATCTTTCATGTGTTTTTTGGCCATCTGTATATATTCTGTAGAGAAATGTCTATTTGAATCTTCTGCCCATATTCTGATTGTTGGTTTGTTTGTTTGTTTGTTTTTAAATATTGAGCTGCATGAGCTGTTTATATACTTTCGAGAGTAACCCCTTGTAGATCACATCACTTGCAAATATTTTTTTTCCCATTCTGTGGTTTGCCTTTGCTGAGCAAATCTTTTTATGTTTAATTAGGTCTCATTTGTTTATTTTTATTTTCCTTACTGTAGAAGGTATATCAGAAAAAATCTTACTGCAGTTTATGTCAAAGAATGTTCTGCCTATATTTCCTCTAAGAGTTTTACAGTGTCTGGAATTACATTGGGATCTTTAATCCATTTTGAATTATTTTTGTGTATGATGTTAGAAAATATTCTAATTTCATTCTTTTACTTGTAGCTGTCTACATTTCACAGCACCACATACTGAAGAAATTATCTTTTCTCCATTGTATGTCTTTGCCTTATTTGTCATAGAATAGGTGATAGCAGGTGCATGGGTTTATTTCTGGACTTTCAATCCTGTACCATTGATATACATTTCTGGTTTTGTTCCAATACGGTACTGTTTTGTTTCCTATAGTTTTTGTAGTATAGTGTAAAGTCAGGTAGCCTGATTTCTCCAGCTCCATTTTTCTTTCTTATGTTACTTTGGCTATTTGAGGTCTTTTTGTTTTAATTCTGTGAAAAATGCCATTGATAATTTCATAGGAATTGCACTGCATCTATAGATTGTTTTGGGTAGTATAGTCATTTTCATAATATTGATTCTTCTAATCCAGTGCTATGCATATCTCTCCATCTCTTTCTGCCATCTTTGATTTCATCAAAATGTTACAGTTTTCTGAGTATGAGTCTCTTGCTTCCTTAGATAAGGTTATTAATAGTTATTTTATTCTTTTTGAAGCAGTGGTAAATGGGATTGTTTCCTGAATTTCTCTTTCTGATCGTTCATTGTTAGTGTTTAGGAAGGCAAGAGATTTCTGTGTATTAATTTTGTATCCTGTCCCGTTACCAAATTGATTGATGGCCTCCAAAAAGTTTCTGACGGCATCTTTAGAATTCTGAACATATAGTATCATATCATTTGCAAACAGTGACAGTTTTACTTCTTCTTTTCCAATTACGATTCTTTTTCTTCTCTGATTGCCATGCTAAGACTTTCAAAAGTATGTTGAATAATAGTTGCAAGAGTGGACATCTTTGTCTTTTCCTGATGTTAGAGGAAATGCTTTTAGTTTTTCACCACTGAAAATTGTATTTGCTGAGCCAAATATGGCCTTATTATGTTGATATTGGTTCCTTCTATGCACACTTTCTGAGGAGATTTTTTATCCTAAATAGGTGATGAATTTTATCAAATGCTTTTTCTATTTCTGTTGAAAAGATCATGTGGTGTTTGTCTTTTTTGATGTGTCGTATTTCACTGATTTATACTTGTTGGACCATACTTGTGACCCTGGGATGAATCGAAGTTATTCATGGTATATGATATCTTTATGTACTATTGGATTTGGTTTGCTGATATTTTGTTGAGAATTTTTCTATCTGTATTCATCAGTGACCTATAAATATCTTTTTTGGTAGTGACTTTAGTTGTAGTGGGGCTTCCATGATAGCTCAGTTGGTGAAAAAATCCATTGGCAATGCAGGAGACCCCGGTTCAATTCCTGGGTCAGGAAGATACACTGGAGAAGGGATAGGTTATCTACTCCAGTATTCTTGGACTTCCCTTGTGACTCAGGTGGTAAAAAATCTGCCTGCAATGCAGAGGACCTGGGTTTGATCCCTGGGTTGGGAAGATCCCCTGGAGAAGGGAAAGGCTACCCACTCCAGTATTCTGGCCTGGAGAATCCCATGGGCTGTATAGTCCTTAGGGTCGTAAAGAGCCGGACATGGCTGAGCAACTTGCACTTGCACTTTCACTGGTTGTGGTTTCAGGGTTGGTATCCTCATGGAATGCCTTTGGGAGTGTTCCCTCCTCTTTAGTCTTTTGGAAGGATCGATGTTATTCTTTGTATGTTTGGTAGAATTTGCCTGAGAAAACATCTGGCCCTGGAGTTTTGTAAGTTTTATTTAAATTACAGATTCTGTTCCATTTCTAGTGATTGGTCTGTTCAGGTAATCTATTTCTTCTTACTTGAGTTTTGGTAGACTGTGTTTCTCAAAACTTGTCCGTTTCTTGTACTTGGTTGAATTTGTTGACAAAATAATTCTTCAGTTTTCTTTTTTCATTTCTGTAGTGTCAGTTGTCAATTCTCCTCTTCCTTATTTACCTTCGTTGCATCTTTTTCTATAACTTTAAAATCTCTAATTTATTTCCTATCTGATCTTTTTATCTGCCTATTTCTGCCGACTTTAGGTTTTATTTCTTCCTTTCCTCTTTTAGATGGTGTGTCTATTAGAGAAATTTCTTTTTCTTAAATTCTATATAGCTGTGAACTTCTGTCTCATCAGAACTGCTTTTGCTGCATTGCCCAGATTTTTTATGGTTGTGTTTTCATTGTCATTTGCCTCAATGCATCTTTAATTTCTTTTTTGTGTGTGTCTTTCACAGAAAAGTTTTTATTTTCCTTATCTTAAAATAGTTTATTTTATACTGAACTATAGTTGATTTACATTGATGTGTTAGTTTCAGCTATACAGCAAAGTGATTTAGTTATACATAGTACATATTGTAAACATTCACTGGATCATAGAGAAAGTAAGGGAATTCGAGAAAGACATCTACCTCTGTTTCATCAACTACACTAAAGCCTTTGACTGTGTGGATCATAACAAACTGTGGAAAGCTCTTAAAGAGATGGTAATACCAGGCCATCTTACCTGTCTCCTGAGGAATCTGTATGCAAGTCAAGAAGCAACTGTTAGAACGCTGTATGTAACAACTGGTTGGTTCAGGATTGAGAAAGAAGTATGACAGGGCTATATGATGTCACCCTGTTAAACTTAAACACTGAGCACATCATGAGAATGCCAGGCTGGATGAGTTACAAGCTGGAATCAAGATAGGTGGGAGAAACGTTGACAACCTCAGATGACACCACTCTAATAGCAGAAAGCAAAGAGGAACTAAACCTCTTGATGAGGGTGAAGGAGAGGAGTGAAAAAGCTGACTTAAAAATAAATATTAAAAAAAAACTAAGATCATGACATCCAATCCCATTCAGTTCAGTTCAGTCACTCAGTTGTGTCTGAATCTTTGTGACCCATGAATCGCAGCACGCCAGGCCTCCCTGTCCATCACCAACTCCCAGAGTTCACTCAGACTCACATCCATCGAATCCGTGATGCCATCCAGCCATCTCATCCTCTGTCGTCCCCTCCTCCTCCTGCCCCCAGTCCCTCCCAGCATCAGAGTCTTTTTCAATGAGTCAACTCTTTGCATGAGGTGGCCAGAGTACTGGGAGTTTCAGCTTTAGCATCATTTCTTCCAAAGAAATCCCAGGGCTGACCTCCTTCAGAATGGACTGGTTGGATCTCCTTGCAGTCCAAGGGACTCTCAAGAGTCTTCTCCAACACCACAGTTCAAACATATCAATTCTTTGGCATTCAGCCTTCTTCACAATCCAACTCTCACATCCATACATGACTACTGGAAAAACCATAGCCTTGACTAGATGGACCTTAGTCAGCAAAGTAACATCTCTGCTTTTGAATATGCTATCTAGGTTGGTCATAACTTTTCTTCCAATCCCATTACTTCGTGGCAAATAGAAGGGGAAAAGGTGGAAGTGGTGACAGATTGCCTCTTCTTAGGCTCTAAAATCACTAAAGACGGTAACTGCACCTATGAAATCAGATGACTGCTTCTTGGCAAGAAAGTTAAGACAAACCTAGTCTGCGACAAATTCTGTATAGTCAAGACTATGTTCTTCCTAGTGGTCACATACAGTTGTGAGAGCAGGATTGTAGAGGGCAGAGCACCAAAGAATTGACGCCTTTGAACTAGAGAAGACTGGAGAAGACTCCTGAGAATCCCTTGGAGATCAAACCAGTCAATTTTTAAGGAAATCAACCCTGAATATTCATTGGAAGGACTGATGCTGAAGCTGATATTTTGGTCACCTAATGAGAACAGCCAACTCATTGGAAAAGTCCCTGATGTTGGGAAACATTGAGGACAGAAGAGTGTCAGTGAGATGGCTGGATGGCATCACCAATGCAATGGACATGAACTTGGGCAAACTTCAGGAGATGGTTGAGGGACAGGGATGCCTGGTGTGCTACAGTCCATGGGATCACAAAGAGTCAGCTACAACTGGGTGACTGAAAAACAGTACATATATTAATGCTGTTTCAGATTCTTTTCCCAAATAGGTTATTACGGAGTATTACATTGAGTTCCTTGTGCTATGTATTAAGTTCTTCATTATGTTTTATACACAGTAGTGAATATATGTTAATCATAACCTTCTAATTTATTCCTACCCATAACTTTCCCCTTTGTAACCATAAGTTTATTTTCTAAGTCTGTGAGTCTGTTTCTGTTTTTTAAATTCATTTGTATCATGTTTAGACTTCACATATAAGTGGTATCATATGACATTTGCCTTTGTCTGTTGGGCTTACTTCCCTTAGTATAATGACTTCTAAGTCTAGCCATGTTCCTTTAGATTGCATTGTTCCCTTCTTTAATGGCTGAGTAATATTCCATTATGTATATATACCACATCCATTGATGGACATTCAGATTGTTTCCATGTCCTGGTTGTTGTAAATAGTGCTGCAGTGAACATTGGTCTGCATTTACTTTTTCCTGGTATGGTTTTCTCTGAATATATGCCCAGGTGTGTGAATGCTGGATCATATGGTAGTTTTAGTTTCTTAAGGAACCTCCATCCTGTTCTCCATAGTGGCTGTACCAATTTGCATCCCCACCAACAGGGGTAGGAGGGTTCCCCTTTCTCCACAACCTCTCAAGCATTTACTGGTCAAAGACTTTTTGATGATGGCTATTCTGACAGCTGCAAGGTGATACTTCATTGTAGTTTTTATTTGCATTTGTCTAATAATTCGTGATATTGAGCATCTCTTCACCTGTCCCCCCCCCCCCCCCCCCCCCCCCCCCCCCCC
>SJYC01045007.1:0-19493 GCA_006408675.1 Madoqua kirkii | reverse complement strand
CCCCCCCCCCCCCCCGCCTTCGGTCACCTGGATGTCTCCTGTTAGAGACATGTCTGTTTGGATATTCTGCCCATATTTTGATTGTGTTTTTATTTATTTTTTATTGAGCTGTATGAGCTGTTCATACTCTTTGGAGATTAATCTCTTTCTGGTCACATGGCTTGCAAATATTTTCCCCCATTCTATGGTTTGTCTTTTTTATTTCAGTGGTTTCCTTTGCTGTGCAAAACTTTTTAAGTTTAATTACATCTCATTTGTTTTTATTTACCATACTCTAGGAAGTATATGTGAAAATATCTGCTGCATATATGAAAAGATTCTTGCTTTTCTCAAAGAAGGTCCTGCCTATACTTCCCACCAAGAGTTTTATAGTGTGTGAACTTACACTTAGGTCTTTAATCCATTTTGAGTTATTTTCATGTATGGTCTTAGGAACTGTCCTAATTTCATTCTTTCACTTGTGGCTGCCCATTTTTTCCCAGCACTGAAGAAACTATCTTTCCTCATTGGTATATTCTTGCCTCTCTTCATAGGTAGGAGATGGTAGGTGCATGTGTTTATTTATAGGCTCTATACTGTACCACTGATCCATATTTCTGTTTTTGTGCCAGAACTGTATAGTTTTGATTACTGTAGTTTTATAGTATCATGTAAAGTCAGAGATCCTGATTCCTCCAGCTCCATCTTTCTTTCTCAAGATGCTTTGGCTATTCAGGATCTTTTGTGTTTCTATATAAATTCTAAATTTTTCTGTTCTAGTTCTTTGAGAAATGCCATTGGTAGTTTGATAGGAGTTGCATCTGTAGAGTTCTTTGGGTTGTACAGTCATTTTCACAATATTGATTCTTCTAAGCCAAGGATAAGCTGTATCTCTCCATCTGTTTGTGTCATCTTTCTTTCATCAGTATCGTATAGTTTTCTGAGTACAGGTCCATTGTTTATTCCTGGGTATTTTATTCTTTTTGATGCAGTCATAAATGGGATTGTTTCTTGAATTTCTCTCTCCAATCTTTCATTGTTAGTGTATAGGAATGCAAGAGATTTTATGCATTTTGTATCCTGAAACTTTATCAAATTCATTGATAGGTTCCAAGTTTTTTGGTGGCAACTTTTGAATTTTCTATGTATAGTATGATGTCATTTGCAAACAGTGACAGTTTTGCCTCTTTTCTGATTTGGATTCTCTTCATTTTTCTTCTGATTGCTCTGACTAGGACTTTGAAAAATATGGTCATTAATAGTGGTGAGATTGGACATCCTTGTCTTTTCCTGATCTTAGAAGAAATGCTTTGTTTTTCAGCATTGAGCATGATGTTTCCTATGGATTGTCATATATGGCCCTATTATGTTGAGATTGGTTCCCTCTGTGCCCTTTCTAGAGTTTTTAATCGTAAATGGATAACTTTTGCCAAATGAGTTTTCTATATCTATTAACATGATCATGTGGTGTTTGTCTTTTCTGATGTGGTGTATTATCTTGATTTACATATGTTGAACCATCCTTATGACCCTAGTGTGAATCCAAGTTGTTCAAGATGTTTGATCTTTTTTATATATTGTTGGATTCTGCTTGCTAATATTTTGTTGAGAATTTTTGCATCAATACTCACCAATGATATTGGCCTATAATTTTCTTTTTGGTGGTATCTTTGTTTGGTTTTGGTATCAAGGTGATGGTGGTTTAATTGAATGTCTCTGGTAGTGTTACCTTCTCTTCAGTCTTTTTGGAAGAATTAGAGAAGGATCAGTGTTTAAAATTTTTCTTTGTATGTTTGGTAGAATTTGCCTGTGAAGCCATTTGTAAGGAGTATCTTTTATTATCTATTCTTTTTGTCTTCATCACTCTAAGAAGTGGGTCAGAAAAGATCTTCCTGTGCTTTATGTCAGCAAGTGTTTTTCCTATGTTTTCTTTTATGGTGTCTGGTCTTAAATTTAGGTCTTTAATCCACTTGTTTATTTTAGGGTGTGGTCTTAGGAGAGTGTTCTAATTTCATTCTTTTACTTGAAGCTGTCCAGTTTTCCCAGCACCACTTATTGAAGAAACTCTTTCCTCCACTGTATACTCTGCCTCCATTGCCATAGACTAGGTGACCACAGATGCCTGGGTGTTGTTGTTTTTTAACTTTTTATGCTTTTCCACTGATCTATATTTGTTTTTGTTTAGTACCATACTCTTGATTACTGTGGTTCTGTAGTATAGTCTGAAGTCAGGGAGTCTGGTTTTTCAGCTTCATTTTTCTTTCTCAAGATTGCTTTGGCTATTCAGCATCTTTTGTGTTTCCTTACAACCTGTAAACTTTTTTCTTCTAATCCTGCCTTCAACCATTTGGTGGGCCTCTTCTTTGCTCTGTGTTGTCACTGCATGCCTGCTCCTGAGTTGTTGGAATAGCAGCCCTCAGTTACATTTCTGAGCTTCAGTGAGAGGTAGACAGAACTGGAGAGCTCCTGCTGGGAGAGGTGCTTTGGCTGGGGTATTTCCCCCCTAGAGCTGTCTACTGTGGGGTGCATCCTGTGGTGTCACCTGTACAGGCTCACAGAATGAACTGCTGGCAATACCCTTGGCACTGCCTCCACTGGGAATGCAGTCATCTGGCCCTCATGTCCTTTAGGTGCTGTGGTTACAAGGCCACCAGCACAGATCCTTAGGTCCCCACTCACTGAAGTCGGGACCGCAGTGGTCACATACCCGGAGCCATCATGGGAGCTGTGGAAGCCCTCCAGCCCCACCTCTGATGTGTGCATGCCACAAAGCCCATAGCAGCTGAGGCCAGACTGGTGCCAGGTGTGGAAACACCTCCTGTCCTGCTCCCAGAGCCCTTGGAGGCAGCTTGATGAAAGAGGCTATCATGGCAGGCCACACCCACCCCTCCACATGCCCTTCAGCTACGGTACTTTGCTGCTGAGGTGGACCCAGGCTTTTTCTGCAATCACACTTTAGCCCCTTCATGCGGTCTCTGTGTAGCCAACCTGTGCTCTCCCTGGGCCCGTCCTGAACCCTGAGTTTCAGCACCCAGCCCCTGCATGTACAGGCAGGTGTGCATCTTGGGCTGCGTACTGCAGCACAACAGCACCAGTCCTCTTTGCTGGTTGCCTTCTGCCTGCTCCCACCATAGCCAGAGCCCCAGTCAGTATACTCTCTTCCAAGTCGCTGAAGCTCGCTTTCTGTCCAGACTGACCTCCTGGCCAGTGAAGGGGCTTCCCAGGGCACAGGAACAGTTTCCTCTTCCACAGCTCCTTCCGGGGCAAGGTCCCATCCAGATTCCTTTTTCCCTTGGTTATATGGAGTTCTTTCTTGAACTTCTGGGTGTCTGCAATCTACTGCCATCATTCAGTAAGGTATCACGTGAGAATCCATCCATGTGTAGATGTATTTCTAATGCATTTGTAGGAGGAGGTGAGACGCAAAGTCCTTTTTATTCCCCCACCTTGATTCTTCCCTCCATAGACTTTATTTTTAAATGTTCCATAGACTGATACTCCATTTTGTTTTCAGTTTGACTCTGTGGCTGATGTATCTGATGTGTCAAGCAATGTCACCCTAAAAAGTTACACTATGCACTTTGAGGTACCTCTGTGTGCTGCGTAATGCATGATCTCTGCATGGTGTGTCAACTGCATGATGATAAGCCAAACAGTTTGGTTAGATCAGCTCAATCAGAACCCTCAGATGTTTAGAGCGGCTACATTTCTTAATGGCACATTCTAGAACCTGATGTGTTTTGGGACCTCTTTATTTTGGAGGCTTTGCAACAAGGGGAACAAGGTGGGGTGAGAAGAGGGAGGGAGGAGACAAGTTCTGTACATAAATCAGGAATTTTACAGTGAAATACAACTGCTCACTTAGTGAGTGACCGTGAGAAAATACTGCTCTTTCCTCTGGGGAAGGGAAGTTGTTGAGGAGGCTCTGTGCTGACGGCCCTGAAGAGCTTACCTTGCTACCCTTCAACCCCATGCTACTGCTTTGCTATGCAGCAGCCCTGTCCACAGGGTAACACAGCCAGTGCCCCAGCCACTACATGAGCTCTTGGAGGCACCAAGGACACTGGCTGTCTAATGAGACCATTAGCTTATTATCTCACTTTACCAGGAGGTTGTGAGCTACAATATTCCGATGTACTCAATTTTGTAGGATATGGGGACAGTATTCCCTTCATTGACAATGTGTGACACATGATTTTCTATCTTGCTTAAAGCCCATTTTCTTTAGACTTTAGTCACTTTAGCAACTTTCTTTTCAGGGCTTAGCTGATACCAAAATTCCCCGGTCTGGGACACCTGTGAGCATTAGGAGCAACCGAAGCCTGTCTATTCTGCGCATCCCAAGTCAGAGTCACGGCAGTCAGACCTATTCCCAAGGCTCTCTCCACCGGAGTGTCAGCCAACTCATGGACATTCAAGACAAGAAGGTCTTGATAGACGACTCACTGTGGGAAACCATCATGGGTCACGACAGCGGACTGGTGAGTCATTTCCTAATCTGGAGGCTTTGTTAAACACAAGTATGTTGATAAACAGGTGGAAAGGTTTCCCCGCAGAACGATCATCTCCAGAACACTCACTTCATCCTTCTGACCACTTACCCAATTATTTTGTAATGACATGTTTACCTGCCTGAGTAGTGGGGTAGAAACTGTCTTATTCTTTTGGCACACAACAGAGACTCAAAAAACACAATCATATGTAAGTGAAGAGATGAAGAAGTTCTACTTCATTAACTTGGGCAGGTCATGACTGAAAACACTGGAACATGCCTAAATGAGGCATAAAGTACAAAGCTCCTATTTCACTAAAGGAAAAAAAAAAAAAGATACGTATTTTCCTTCTGGTTTATGGTTAGAGGAGAGTCTCAATAGGATCTATAGTTTCTCTTCAAAAAACTCAGAAAATCATGATAAATATGAGTGTTGGTATGTATGAACCTCACTTTTCATAATTTCAGCCCAGGGGATACAAAAAGTTAACCTCATTGTTATCTAATACTTTTTTGAGTCCCCAGCTCTGGTTCTACATTTGAACTCTCACTCACCTCTCTCTCCCCCTAATTCTCACTTTTCCTTCACTGAAAAGTTGATGATTTTCATAAAGACGTCCTTAACTAACAGCAAGAAACAAACTTTCATGGCTCCAGATTTCAATCACACACACACACAAAATAAAACTGATAGTCCTTCTGGTTTGTTAGGATGATGATATATAATAAGGACTTTAAAATCATGGGCCTGTTTGAAGTTGTGATGACGACTCAATTCTATGACTCCATTTCAGATATGACGTTTCTATGTCAGGAATAATTATATTAGGTTGAAACAAAGAATTTTTAATTGATCATATTTGACATACAAAATGGCAATTCCACATAGTTCAATATATTACATTGAAGGCTAGATGCATGTGTGCTCTTAGCCAAGGACACACATCTAATAGTAATTTTTTTGGAACTGGGGATCTTAAAAGCAGTGATTACTGCGCCCCCATTCTTCACTATTGTACTATGCTGATTTTTTGCTTACTTTTGACCATACTAGTAATAGGCAGTATGCAAAGCAATTCAGTGAAAGCTTTTTAAGATATCCATGTGTGGCAAATTATCTGTTCCGTATAACATAATCTGTATTCCTAGCCCTATTCAATTAAAAAAATATATATACAGTAACAAGACTGGATACAATGAAGCACAACAGCTTGCATTCTGGCTCTTCTGCTTAAACTGGGAACTGAATCACATGAAACCTCCCGACTTTCGGTGAGAAAACTGAGGCTTACACTCTGCCATGTCTTAACCTTTTAATGTTCAAAAGATAAACATTTTGTGTAACCTGTTGCCAGCAAATATCCTAACCCGTGATGATTGGTGTCTTTTCAGTATGTGGACGAAGAGGACCTGATGAATGCCATCAAGGGTTTCAGCTCTGTGACTAAGGAACACACCACATTCACCGACACCCACCTGTGAAGGATGGAAAACTGTAAGACATAAGCTGGATGCAGGCCCCACACCCCATCCCCACTGGGTTATCAGATATCACAAATGCTAAAAAGCTATATTATGCTATAATCCTTTAAAGACGAGTGTTTTTGAAATTATTTCTCCCTAATAGAGGTCTAACTTGTTTTTCTGGCAGTCTAAAATGAGGGGTTTCTGAAATTTTATGTGCATGTGAAAATTCTGACTTTGCTCTCATTTTGAGGCCACTATGCATGTGTCACTTGGCTACGTTTGGCAGTGACACTGCTATTTAAATGAATCCGTGGTGATTTCAGGTTGGCCCACAGTTGCTACAGTTAAGTTACTAATTTAAAAGCTAAGGGGTTCTTTTGAGAGGATGTCACTGCTGCTGCTTTGAGCAGCAAAGCACTGCTTCTGCTCTCAGCCCCGTGTTCCCGGAAGTTGAAACAAACCTATGAGGGACCATTCTACTAACAGCTGCGAAATCAAATCCCAATGTCAGATCAAGCCGAAACACTCAGAGAAAAACAAACTGCATTGAGGCTACACATTTGACTGTGTAGGTTTCTATTTGATTTTGATGTTTAGGGTAAGTATTTACCAAACCACATAAACTTATAAATGTCTATTCTTATGTGTATGACTCTTCTAAAAATCTAAGGAACAAGCAGCTAACATATTTCAGAGAGAAAAATGAACTGCTTTGATATTTTACATAGTTTATAGAAGGCTGTCAATTCACTGAATACCCAGGAATACCTTCACCTTGGCACATTCTATATGGAAATCACTGTTTTATTTGCATTTTTAACTAGCCTATGTAGAATTAAAGAAAAAAAATTATGTTCCTTCCAGCTTTGAAAATTTTTAAAGTAACATATAAATATAGGATATACATGTTTAAAATATCTGTCTTATTTTCCTTCATTACAGAGAACTACTTCATTAAGAGCAGAAATTGGTACTTTAACTCTAAAGTGACTCATGACCAAATTTCCATGAGTCAAAAAGTTTTTGTTACTTACTCTATTTGGATTAGAAAGTTATTGGTAAGTCCTACCTCAAGAAACACTTTCCTCCCCAAGTAAACATAAAATGAAAGGCATTTAAGTTTATTCTTCACAGAAAACAATGTAAGAAAACCTCTTCTTCATTCTTAAAGGTCTTAATGATTCTGGGAAGTTACTTTTCAGTCTGTATGTCTCAAACACAACTGTTGGACATATTTTGTGAATTCAATTCAGAGATAAGTAGATCTCCCCAAAGCTGAGCTGGCAAAACTTGAAGCACGAGGAATAACTTTGCTTATTCTGCGTGAAAATGAGGAATCACACTAACTGTCCAGCAGTCAAAGACCATGGACTTTGAGGGCACTGAGACTTTATCCAGATTTACAGAAAAGCAGCTCCTCAGAATGACCAACTACTGGACAAGCCTTGCCAACTCTAAGTGTCAAAAGAGCTGACCAGTGTTAAGCCCAGGTTCTGCCCCCTTGTTAGAACTGCTACAGATGAATCCATGAATTCATTAGCTCGTTCACATTTTGATCCCGTGGCTCACAGTGACAGAATCCTGCATGGCTTCCACCCACACCACCCCTGCAACACTCTGAACATGACCTGTATGGATTTCAGAGAAGCACTCGATGTCTTCCTGCTTTAGGTGGTACTCTGTGCCAAGCCTCCATTCAACAGTCAGACTCGCCCCTAGATATTCTGATTCAGCCGGTCTGGGGTGGCACTGAGGTGTCAGTACTTCTAAAAGCCTCCAGATGTTCCTAATGTGGACAACCAGTTTTGTAAAGAACCTGAAAAAGTACATGCTGTGCACTGGGACTCTGGTTCTCGCCCATTTCTCCTTTATAGAACTTCTCCTTTACAGAGATGACAGCAGACAGCTCTCTGTAAACCTCCGACTCTGGTCCCATCACATACTCAGCTTCAATTTTAAGATCTGCATTGTTGAGAACACACAGCTATGCTTGTATAAGCTCAACTAAGAACTGTACTTATCGATAATCTACTGTCATTTCTACCTGAATGTGACATCTGTATTGGTACTTTATGCTGATCTAGAAATCATGTTGGCATCAATATAATTCAACCTGAACAGCCTGTAAATAACCCATAGTCCAGGTGGAATAATTCGGTGAGTAGGAACTTAATTATGTCACACATGAATAGTTTATTTCCAATGCACAGATATGTAAATTAATCGAAAGGTGGTTTGCTTAATAAATATTTAACTGTGAACCAAGTTTGATTTAATATATTTATGAAAAAATACTCTTAACAGCTCTGAGTTGTATTTACAGTTTACACATAATGATAAAGTTGAGCCCATTTAAGAAAACAGGATATTATGAATAATCGATGTACATTAGAATCAGTGTAACACATTTTGTAAGACACGAGTCCCAAACGGCAGAGAGACATATTTAGCAGATAACCTCAGGTGGTTCCGATATGTGAGCCTGGATGAGAAAGCCAGGAAAAGACCACAGGCTGCAGAGACAGACGTGGGTTCATGAGGTGGTTCAGTGGCTAAGGAGCTTTGTGGTGAAGCTATTGATCCTCAGAGGGCCTTGGTAACCTCATCTTGGAAGAGGATAACAATACTTGTCTAGTTGACATGAAAATACTTATTTCATAATTACTGGGAAAACCTGACACCATGAGAATTATAATTCTGTTGTTTTTCATCTGTCACACAAAGTATCTACATAGATTCATTTTTTTCCTCCACATTTGTGGGTTTTGCAGTTTTTTTCTTGTAGCTGATTTCTAATCTCATAGCATTGAGGGTGGGAAAGATTCTTGATGACGATTTCAATTTTCTTAAATTTACCAAGGCTTGATTTGTGATCCAAGAAGTGATCGTGGAAAATGTTCTGTGTGCACTTGAGAACAAAGTGTATTCTCCTGCTTACGGATGTATGTCCTATAAATATCAATTAAGCCTATCTAAGCTATCGTGTCATTCAAGGCCTGTTTCCTTACTAATTTTCTGTCTGGACAGACGATCTGCCCATTTAGGTAAGTGGGGTGTTCAAGCCCCCCCAGTATCATTGTGTTACCATCCATTTCTCCTTTTATGTCTGTCAGTATTTGCCCTGTATTTTGAAGTCTGCCTTTACCAGTGAGCTTTCCCATTGATCATTTTGTTTTTAGTGTTTTGGGCTTTTCTACTTCCTCTGGCTTTTGCTGTAAAGCTGGTTTGATGGTACTGAATTCTTAGCTTTTGCTTGTGTATAAAGCTTTCTATTTCTCTGTCAAATCTGAACAAGACCCTTGCCAGGTAGAGTATTCTTGGTTGTAGGTTTCTCCCTTTCATCACTTTAAATATATCATGCCTTCTGGCTTGCACAGTTTCTGCTGAAAAGTCAGCTGACAGTCTTAGGGGATTCCCATGTATGTTATTGTTGCTCTTGCCCTTGTTGCTTTTAATAATTCTTTCTGTTTTTGTTTTGGTCAATCTGACTACTGTGTGTCTCAGCGTGTTCCTCCTTGGGCTTATCCTGTATGGGACTCTCTGTGCTGGGTGACTATTTCCTTTCCCATGGTTCAGCTATTACTACTTCAAATATTTTCTCAGGCCCTTTCTCTCCCTCTTTTTCTTTTATGACCCCCCTATAATGCAAACATTGGTGCATTTAACGTTTCCCAGGGGTTTCTTCCGTTCCTTGTCTCATTTATTCTATTGATTCCTTCTAGTGTATTTTTCAATTATCGTTCATCTGTTTGTGCTTTAGATCTTCTAGCTCATTAAAATTTTTCTGTGTCTTTATTCTTTCTCCAGGTTCTTGGATCCTCTTTATGGTGATTACTCTGCACTCTTTCTCAGATAGGTTGGTTATCTCCATTTCACTTAGCTATTCTATGGGGTGTTTTCCCTTGTTCCTTTGTCTGGGACATATTCTGCTGCTGTCTCATTGTTCACATTTCTGTTTGTATTTTTTGTGTATAGGAGCTTAGTTATGCTTCTCCATCTTAGAGACGGGGCCCTCTGTAGGGGATGTCCTTTGTGTCCCAGCAGAGGATCAGGGACCAGCTGGTCCCACTGTAGACTCTGCTCTGTGTTATAAACTCAGTTCTGCAGAACTGTACTTTCCTTGCTTCTGGCGTCTGCTCCCTGGTGGGTGAGGCTAGTCTGAGGGCTCTGTGTAGGTTTTCTGGGTGGGAGGGGCTTGTGCCCCCTCACTGGTGTGTGCAGCAGGGTCTTGGCCCTTTGGTGGGCCAAGCTCTGTCAAGGGACGTGTCTAGGGGCGGCTGAGAGTCAAGAAGTCTAGGCAGCCTGTTTGCTGATGGACAGGGCCATTTCCTACCCCTCTGGTTGTCTGGCCTGAGGCGTCCAGCATTAGAGCTTACAGGCTGTTGAGTGGGGTCTCAGTGCCAAGGACTCAAAACGTCTGACTCCACCCAGCGTTCACACAGGTCCCCACTGTATCAGTCACCAGCTTTTATGATGCCAGAGACCCACAGCTGCCCCCACCTCCCAAAGAGACCCTCCAAGACCAGGAAGGAGGTCTGGCCCAGGTTTGTGTGTAGTCTCAGCTTTCGCCCTGAGCACCTGTGTGTGTCCTCCGAGGGTGGAGGCTGTTTCCCCCATCCTGGGGGTAGGGGGGAGGCTCCTGCAGTTAAGCCCTGCTGGCCTGTGAACCCCAATGCTCTGGAGGCTCCTCTTCCCAAAGACTGACCCCTGCGCTGGGGAGCCTGGCATGGGGCTAAGCTTCCACTCCTGTGGGAGGAGTTCTGTGATTTAATTATTGTCCAGTCTTTGGGTTGTCCAGCTAGGTGGCATGGGATCTGATTACACTGTGAGTGCACCTGTCCTTTCGCCTCTTGATTTCATCTTCATGTCTCTGGATGTAGACATTTTTTTGGTGTGCTCAAGAGAGGAGACTGAGTCCTACTCTAGCACCTTGGCTGAAAAATCTTTGTTCATGGTTCTGGAGGCTGCAAGCCTGGCATCAAGGTGCCTGGAGGTTGGTTTCTGGGGAGAGCTCTCTTGTAGATGGCCATTTTCTCTCAAGTTCTCACGTGGCCTTTTTTCTGAAATCTTATTGTTCCTTACAACAATGGACAGCGTTCCTGTTCTCCTAAGAAGTGAAAGAAGTTCACACGGCGCAGGTGGCTCTGGAGGTTTTCCCCCTTTTTGGACTCAAAAACCCTAATAAGGAAACTATCCCTGCTATGCCTAAGATTTTTCATTATAATCTGCTGAAGTTTACAAAGTTAAGTGCCAGAATAGACTCAAACTTCTGCTGTACCATCAAGATTCAAGCTCTTTTTACGGGAAAGAAAAACAATCTGACTGTAATGCAAATATTTATAGAATAATTATAGTGAGTTGCCACTGCAAATTTTTTTTTTACAGAATTACACTAAAATCCCATAAAGAGCCCTTTTACTATTGGAAAAGACTAGGTAAATATTTAACTTTTAGTTTTCTTACTTGCCCACCCAATTTTTTACATGAGTATAATAATGAGAAAAAGGGTTTAAGAGATAAATACAATCCTTGGTAATACTGAAATTATGCTTTGTGTAACCTTTTCCCTGACAATACAAGTTAGTTTTCATACATATAAGATCCTCGCTCTTTCCTTTATTATGGGAGAAAGCAAAGCATGAACAAAACCTAAGTACACTTTAAACAGGATTACTATTCCTTAAATAACTGAAAACACCTAATCATTTTTATTTGCCTTACTTGACAAATAAATACAAGAAAGTGTCTATGATACCACTGGCAATACAATAAACTTTAAAGAATTTATTTTGACTTTACTCACTTATATTTTTCAGGATGGGAATATATACATTATTCACCAATAAATGCTTAATGCTTTAAATGTACATTTACCTTACTAGCAGAAATGTGAATATCATTCCAATTAAAGTACAAAAGATTTCTTTGTTCTTATATTTAAAATAAAATTTCTATAGCAGCCAAAACCTTTAACCAAAAATTCAGAAGTGCAGTCTCTTAAGTTTAACAAAATGGTCACATTCTAATTCAATTATCTTCATTATTAACACAAGAAAAAAATATGGTGGCTCCTCAAACAAGGCAAACTAGTAACTGGTAGTTTTCTTTTCTGGGCACTCAAAACTATCTTTTTTTCATCTGTTCAAACAGTTGCTCCAACTTTAAAGAAAGTTTTTAAATGGATTTTTGACATTTACTATTGATGATACTTGCTAAGACTTAAGTACTCCAACAATGAGAATCAGAAAATGACCACAATTAAAATTATCCTAAAGGACTTAGTACTACACAGAGCAATCTGGTATTCAATAGTGTTTTTGAATTACATATTTTTCCACAAACATAGCACCTCATTAAATACCTGGTAAACCACTCTGCAGTCACAGTAAGGGTTGGGAGATTAAGTTCCAAAGAGAATTATGGAATTCGTTAAACATAACATTCCAAGACAGAGCTCAGGTAAAGTCAGCGTAAGGAATGCAGTCTGTTGATTCTCACACTCTAAAGGGATGGTCATCTATAACGGGCACCATCTTATTGAGACATGGTATTAATACTATGCTTCCAAAATCCAGAGTAGATAAACATGGAAATGGACACCTTCTTTACAAATAACCTATTAAATGTGCTTGTAAAACTAAAAAAATTTTTCAAAAGATCAGATGAGATATGGTTATTTTATTTCCTTAACCCACGTAATTCTGTCAAAAAGATACTAAATGAAGTCCAATCTTAATCTGTAAAGTTTTCGTGTAAAAGCTAATTGAAATCCAGTAGAGTTTAACTCTCTTCTGAATAACGAAACTACTACTCACTTTGCTGAGTTGTCACAAGCTGTACTCTTGACCTGAAGAATCACTTTTTTTGTGCCGAGGAGAGGGAGCAGTCTTTGTAGGAGACGGGGATGCATTACCAGGTGAGTCAGTTCCTCCATCAGACGTACTTGGTGAAGATGCCAAGTGAGGGACTTTCTTTCTTCCGAGGAATCCGCCTCCTTCAAATCCTCCTTTCTTCCGTGACTCCACTTTATTTTCATTTTCATCTTCTGATGACCTTTTCTTGGATTCCAGAAAACCTTCGGCTAGTCTATGAACTTCCACTACACTATCTGCTTCTCTCAAGCTTTTAACTTCTGTTCCAGGAGACTTCCTCTCAGACACATTACATTCCCCTGCTGCCCTCTTAACTTCAGCTTGTACTGGACCCAAGTTACCATTTTCAGGGACAGCTCTTTCTATGTTTCTGTTCAAGTTCACAGTCTGGAAGTCCCTATAACTGTGAAAGCTCTCAGTTCTCCTTGCTCTTGCTAACAAAGGACTTTCTCGGTAAGGCCTAATGGAACCATAAGTTGCTGCTTCGTGGATGGTTTCATGGTGCTGGAGCTGAAGACTGAAATACAAAAGTCACTGTCTTCTTGGGAATTTTCAGGGGCATATCTAACTAATTAAACTACCAGTTAAAATTAAATATATATAAAGAATATTACAGTTATACATAAAAATGTATCAGCATGCTATATAAAAATATATCTTAAGCACTCTATATACTATGTGTATAAAATTAACAATGCAAATAATACCATACATATATTCACAATGAACCTAGACTCCTGAATAGCTGAAAAAAGCTAGGGGAAAAACACCTTTAAAATCAATGTAGAACTAATATAGTTTCAGCATGTGGCCCTTAGTCAATATTTTGAAATTTTTCAAAAATATGCTTAACTAAAAGCATACATGTCATTGTATTAAAAAAGTACATACTGTTTAAGACTAAAGGTGTAATCATTTTGGTTAATATGTCCCTGAGAAATTAGGAACAAAAGTTCCACATAGCATCTAAGGGAACATGTGATTTTTCTAATTTCCTTTGAATGAATTCTTGATCACATTAACAGACATCTAAATTGGCAGTAATTCACAAATAAGTCAAAGGGCGAAAGATGTTTTTCTATGAAAGGCAACATGCATGTAGATGAGAAATTTAGTAAAAAAAAAAATTTTTTTAATTGAATAGTGACAAAGTATGAATTTAAAATGTACTTTGAAAAATTTGGCTTTCAAAGGTTATGTGATTACAGTATTCTAGCCAATTTTCCAAAAAGCAATCAGTTCAGTGCATGAACCTACCTAGAATTTGACTCACGAAGACGGCTATGCTGAACCACAGAAGTTGCTGGACTAATATTAGGAGTAGCACAGCGAGATGTGCTCAGGTCACACTGATCCAGTAATTTGAGTAGTTCTTCTTCAGTTGGACCACCTACATCTTAGGAAAACATACATCACTATAATCATTTGCATCAAAGCCTACCCTGTGGCGAATGCTGCTCCTTAAGGGACCTACCCTTATCCTCACTTTTGCTGACCATATCCATGGCAGTGGTCAGGTCCCACATCTGAATGCTGCCGTTTGTGTGGCCTGTGAACAGTACCGCCTTGGCCTTGAGCCCATCCTGCTGGAACCCTCACATTCTCTTACTGTAAATGAGGATATTGTAGTACAGTCAACAGCTTGGATTTCACAGATTCTGCAAAACATATTGTGCAGTTGTTAACTATGGAGAACAAATCACATTTTATAACTCAGACTTTTGAAATTGCCTCTTTGCAAAGTTATAGTCAAATACTCCACATATATAAAACAGATTTAAAGGGATCAAAGAAAGTCAGTAAAATTCAAGGCTTGTTTCTTTGAACCTAGAGAAAAGGCCCTTATAAAACACTGTATTAAGTAATTCAAATAAGACAAATAAATTAATCTTAAAATTTAAAAGAGCCTTGATGAGGATTAAGCAGTTATTCAAAAGGAAGTTACTAAACTAAAAAGGCATAAAGAAACAAAGCAAGTAGACATGATACTAGAAAAACAATCTTGAAATCATTTAACATTTCTGTGGAAATTTTAAAAATCTAAAACCAGAAATGTATAGCTATATGGGGATATCTAAACAGTATCCTCCAAGAGATTACTATTGTTAGCTATTAAAATGCTTTGAAGTTATTTCCATTAATTTTATTTCATAAAAGATAAATGATAATCCACATCTGACAAATGAGAGGACAAGTAAATAATGTCAGTAAATGATGTGCCAAAGTCATAGAAAGGTTAACAAAATTGTACTTGATTGGAATATTTATCCCAGCCCACTTTAAAAAGAGAAAAAAAGATTAAGAACAATTAATGCCAGGCAAAAGCAAGGTCAGAAAATGAAGAGGAAACACAATTCATATTAATAAGAGAGACACAAGTACAGAATATGAAGCTTAGTTGAGCTTCCCAGCAAGCAGGGAAAGGGAGAGTGAGGGGAAGAGTTGATTCCTACAGTGCCCAGATAGAGTGATAGAAGCTATCCCAGTCTCATTGCCAACCTCAGGGGAAAAGCTTGTAACATTTTACAGCTGCGTGTGAAGTCTGTATAATTACTTTTGCAGATATTATTCATCAGGTTAAGAATGTGCCTTTATTAAGTGCTGGGATTCTTTTTTTTTTTAATCAAATGGTTGCTAAACTGTCAAATGTTTTTTCTGTGTTTATCACGATCATTTTTCAATATTATGTATGAACTGACAAAATATTTTTTAAAATCTTGATTCCTGTTTAGAACCACTATAGTCAGCTCTCCATGATGTGGAAGCCACACAGAGGGCTGAGTGTACGTATCGTTTTATATACGGGACCTGAGTATAGTGGGATTTTGGTTTCTGCCTGCAGAGGGAGGTTCTGGACACAGAGGGCCCACTGTCAATGGAGTTAAAACAGGGACAGTCACATGCAGTCAGTGAAATCAGCATACACCTTCACACCATGCACAAAAAGAAACTCAAATGGCTTAAAGACTTAATGTAAAATACACGATACCATAAAACTAGAAGAGAACGCAAGCCAAACATTCTGACAAATTGTACAAACATCTAATAAAATGTTTTTTGATGTCAGTTGCCCAAGACAATAGAAATAAAAACAAACAAACTGGATCTAATCGAACCTACAAGCCTTTGTACAGCAAAAGAAACCATAAACAAAATGGCAACAAAATCTACAGGCTGAGAATAAATATTTCAAAGTGATTTGACCCACAAGGGCTTAATTTCCAGAATACACAAACAGCTCATAAAACTAAAAAAACCCAACCCAATCAAAAAGCAGGAATATGTAAATAGACATTTCTCCAAAGACATACAGACGGCCAACAGACGCATGGAAAGATGCTCATTATTGCTGCTTATTAGAGAAATGCAACGCAAAACTACAATGAGGTACCAGCTCACACAGGTTAGAATCGGCATCATTAGAAATATCTACAAATAACAAAATGCTGGAGAGGGTGTGGAGAAACGAGAACCTTCATGCACTGTTGGCAAGAATGTAAACCGGTAAAGCCAGTACAGAGAACAGTATGGCAACTACAAGAGTTGCCATAGGATCCAGCAATCCCACTCCTGGGCATAAATATCCAGACAGAACTATAATCAAAAAGATATGTGCACCCTACATACACAGCCACACTGTGTAGTCAAGACACGGAAATAACCTAAATATCCAGCGACAGATGGATGGATAAAGAAGATAATGTAGTTATACACATTGAGCCTTACAAAAGAATGAAATGATGTCTTCTGCAGCAACAGGGATAGACCTAGAGATTTTCTTACTAAGAGAAGTCAGAGAAAGACAAATACCACATGGTATCACTTATGTGTAGAAATCTAAAATATGACACAAATGAACGTATTTATGAAATAGAAACAGACTCGCAGACAGAGAACAGACTTGTGGTTGCCAAGGGAGAGGACGGATGGATGGTTAGTTTGAGCTTAGAAGACACAAACTGTGTCTATTAGTCGGTCAGTGGTGTCTGACTGTAGTCCACCAGGCTCCTCTGTCCACAAGATTTTCTAGGCAAGAATAGTAGAGTGGGGTGCCATGAACTACAGGGAACTATATACAAAATCCTGTGACAAACCGTAGTGGTAAAGAATATGAAAAAGGTGTGCGTGTGTGTATGTATAAAAAACAATCACTTTGTTGTAGAACAGAAATAAATACAACAGTATAAAGCAATCGTATTTCAAAAAAATAAAATTTTAAAAAAGTATAAAAAGGCTAAATGTGTGAAAATAAACATATGATTTGGCTCTTTTAATTTTTCCTATAGGACAGTCCTTAGAATTACTTCCTCCTTCAAAAGATTTTACAGGTTCTTCTCCTTGCTCACTTTTACCACTGTCAAATTACTTCCCCTTTTGTAAGACAAACATTGACTTCTAAACATAAAATCTTTTCAGTAAAGTGTTACCTTTTCCCAGTAGATGACAGTCTTACAAACAGTTTATTAGTGATGGGAACAACTTTCTGGATAAACACCTGTTGATCATCTCGCTCTCCAAAAGGTCCTTGATCAGAAAACAGAAAACACTGACGTAAGCGTAAGTTGGTATTTTTGGCAATTTTTTAGATTTCTAATGCCTGGAACAAAAGTACTCAATAAATATTCAATGCTACACTCTTCAGTTACACAATGTTATGTGTCGATTGTATCTTAATAGTTGGAAAAAAAATTTGTTGTCAAAACTGTAAACTTTCAGTGCCTATCATCACAGTGGGAAGTGGGTTCACAAGGCAACTGTTAAAACTGACAGCACTGAGCAGTTCTCACTCTAAAAATACTAAGACTGGTATGCAATTCTCATAAGCAGCTTACGTTTTTTAAAGATAACTATTTTGAAATCTTGACTGTGGGTGCACATTCATTTAATAGTTTCATGCATAAACAATTCTCATGCACTCCTTACATTCCACCAGTGTTGTAAGTTCTGCCCATACAGGTGATCTAGAAGGCACCTTAGTTAACGAACAGGTCCTACAGAACTATTACAAGTCTGGTGGGTATACTACATATACATTACAGATTGTTTCAAATGGATCTGTAAGGAAAAGAATCTACTTCTGAGAAGATTCTGTGTGTGTATATATGGTGTGTTATGGTGTAAGGAGAAACTGATTTAACTTTATATACCTTTTGCTAAAATTAGAGTCTTTCAGTAGAGACATGCTATACTATTCCTGACGAATACCATCAAAACCACTCTCAGAATCCAAGAACATCAGCCCCTTTCCAGCTTCAAAGTTATTTTCAGGTTAATTATTAGCAACTATGGAAAAAAAGTATTTCAATTTTCAAATGTGTATAGCCATCACGGCTTCTAATTTTGTTTTAAAAAGTGGTATTTGGAGATGGTATCACTTAGGAAATGCTAGTAAAGATGAAAAATCTGCTCTCAACTTTTTAACAACTAAAAATAATTCCATAATACATATCTTCCTGAGCTTATGATGGGGTTATGACTTACAATACTGAAAATACCGTTAAGCAAAACTACATTTAGTACTCAACATTACAACTTAGCCTAGCCTACATTAAATGTGCTCAGAACACTTACATTAGCCTTCAGGTGGGCAAAGCCATCTAACACAAAGCCTATTTTATGATAAAGTGTTGAATACCTCATAATTTCTGCATACTGAAAGTGAGAAAGACAATGGCTGTGTGCATACAGACTGATTCCAAGTATATCACTTATTTATGCTTGTGGTCATGGGGCTGACTGGGAACTTACCAGGCCTGCTGCTGCTGCCCAGCATCACGAGGGAATATGGTACCACACATCCCTAGCCCGGGAAAAGATCAAACTTCAAAGTACTGGTTCTACTGAATGACTGACACACTTTTGTACCATCATAAAGCCAAAAAATATCATCTGTATAATTTTTTGACTTTAGATAACTTAACCAGAAAAACACACTAAGCTTCTGTTTTAAATAAGTTTAAAAGTGAAAATGAAGAATTTATATTTAGAACTCTATTTTTTAGGTTCCTACTACCAATAATACACTTCTTTCAGCACTGCCTTCATAGCACTTGAGAATGACCACCTATGTCGTTCCCAGAGGAGTAGCTTCCGTGGCTTTCTGTCTCCTCCAGAGACAGGATCTTGAATGATGCTAAAGGAGTAGAACCCGGCTGAGTAGAGATCATTCCTCTGAATCGTGTTACTGTCCATGTCCGGACATGATTATTATCTGCACAAACTAGGAGACAAAGAGAACACACAGAGTTTTTAAATACAGATTGTAAAAGCACCAACAACATCACTTTTATAAATACATTTTAACTTTTTCACTATGATCTACAATAAGACCACAGCACATTTAGAGTGACAAAACAACTTATCTTAAAATCATACTTAATTTGTACCTAGCCAACAGAAAATGAAATAACAGAATATGGTTTACCTTGCTGCAAATATAAGGTATGTAAGTTAATCTGTGGATCCTTATAAAAGTAGCTTATAGGGTATAGATTTAGAAAAAGTTTTTAAAAAAGTGTTTGTAAAAGAGATGTTGAATATTTTCTGTTCTGCTGGTAAACTGCACTGTAGACAAGTTGCCTACTTTATTTTTTCCAGCCATATAAACGGTTTCTGCTTATGTTACTCAAATATCAAACAATTAAGACCAGGAGTTACTGAAAATTTATGGCACAAATGACATT
>SJYC01045006.1:0-39635 GCA_006408675.1 Madoqua kirkii | reverse complement strand
AATTTACTAACTTGTCTTTTATTATGAAGTCATCAGTACATACTATGAAATTATCCAAAATTTCTTTTATACATACATTTCCTCCTGGATAAATGTCACAGTTGCACATTTTAAACAGAAGTTTAGAAATTTAATTTTAAGCAGAGCAATAAGAATAAAAAGTGTACATATTATACAGCAAAATTCTCAATTCTCGGAATACTAGTTTTCTGGTGAAAAAGAAGACATTTAGTTCTAGGCTATTTAATCAGCTTCATGGGAAATCATTTCCTGATTTCATTATAAAACTTAAGAGGATTCAGAAAAATAACTGAAATACTTTTAGCTGACTCAAAAATGCAATTATGAAATTTGTTAGTATGAACCATCATCTAACATTTATAACATTGAAACTAACACTAAGGGAAACAATGTAATTATATATATGTTCATATCCACCAGGTGGCAGAGTAACACAGTTGAGTACATATAAAATACCGCAGATTTTTGGCTAAACTGGATATTTTTCTTGACAAATTTAGATTTCAAACCTATACAGATATGTTAAAATGCAAACTTTACCAAGTAATTCTTAGACATCACATCCAACACTAACATCATTACCATCAAAACAGTTATTAACTGCTCTTTAGTGTGGCACTTCATTTAAACATCAAAATGGTCTAGCAAAGGAACAGTCTATTTTTCTCACAGGATCGTATTGTGTCATTTCATTCATTTATTCACAAGAACTATGCTAAGTGCTGAGGACAGAGTGGAGAACAGAAGTTTCTGCTGCTGTAGAAACCTATATTCTAAAAGAGAGAGAGCAATAAGAAAGCAACAGTCTGGGAAGAAACCAGTGGATGCTGACAGCAAGAGCCGACTGGAAGAGGGCTGGCTAGGTTAGACTGAGCGGCCAAGGAGGCCTCATGGGGAGTTTGCAGTGGGACTTGAATGGCAAGGAGAGGCAGCCAAACAAATATCTAGGAAAGCGCATTTCAAATGAAAAGAACAAGGTCAGAGGTTCCAAGGCATTTTTAAGAAATAGAAGAGCTAATGAGCTAGGGTATCACATGCGATAAGAAAAGTGACAAGGGAAGCTGAGAGAAGAGATCCGAAGGCTAAGCAGGATCCAGAACAGGAAGCGCCATATTGATTTATTTATTCTACATACAATAGACCTGGTTTGCATTTCTAAAGATATTTCTGCCTGTTGCGTGGAACGTGAACCACAGAGAGCCAAGACAGAAACAGGGAAAAAACTGAGAAGCTCAGCAACCTAGGGGAGAAATGCTGATTTGAGCTACCAGGTTGGCAGCAATGGACACACAGTGAGGTACTCAGACGTGTGATGAATGCTAAAGCAAAGAAACGGGAGTTACTGAGGGATTCCACATATTGAGGCAGTGAGGTGACAGAAAGGGAGGAATCAAGCCTGATTCCCAGATTTTCAGCCTGGGTATAAATGATTAGTGATACTGTGTAATAAGATGGCTTTTGAGAGAGAAATCGAAAGTACCATTTTATCCACTGGGTTAATTTAGAGATGCCTCTTAAACTTACAACCAAATCCTAAGGACAAGCACTATATATACAAGTCTGGAAGTCTGTGGATGGTCACAGGTGGAAGGAAAGTCTGGAAGTCACTGGCATATAGATGATAACATTCAAATCACCAGGGAAACAAAGTACAGACAAATAAGAATGGAGAATCTAAAAAAAAGATTTAAGGCAAACCAATATTTAGTAACTGGGCAAAAGAGGAAGAACCAGCCATACAGAGTAAAAAGACTCCTCAGTGAAGCAGATGTTAGATGTGTACTGCTTTATAAAAGATTAAAAAAAGATTATTGTGGGAAGGCATCATTACATCCAAAACAGTGAGACATTCAATAAAAGCAGTCATCCATCCATCTACCCTTCTACCCATCATCCATCCATATATGGACAAGGTATTTCAGCTCCATTTAATGTTTAATTAGTGAAAGATGCATCACCTTTTTATATTAGGTAGTCTTCATATAAACAAAGTTGATATATGAAAATGATGTTTATAAAAATTTAAATTAGGCAGGAACTGATCTACAAAAGATTTAATGCAAAATTGTTTTATAAATGCAAATGCTACTGATATACATGACAATTCAATTTTTGTAAGGTCTGTCAAAAATTATCTATCATAAACAATAACTTCACAGTGGAATTTAACTTTTTGATCATTTTATGTTGTATCATCCTAATTTTGCTTTAAAATCTGTAACTAATTTTTTAAATATCAACTTGGTATCTAAAATTTTTAAAAATCTATGACTATATAGAATAGAAGTCCCTCAATCATGTCCGACTCTTTGCAAACCCAGGGACTATACAGTCCATGGTACTCTCCAGGCCAGAATACTGGAATGGGGAGCCTTTCCCTTTCTCCAGGGGATCTCCCCAACCCAGGGATCAAACCCAAGTCTCCCGCATTGCAGACAGGCTCTTTACCAACTAAGCCACCGAGGAAGACCTCTATGACTATGAAACACAATAAACCCACAAATGTTATTTTCTTCACTCCTTTTTACACACTTTCTAATTTTTACATTAGTAGTTGATGTTAGACTACCAACATTCTACTAACTTTAGCATTAAACCTTAAGACAACCAAATTTATATTAAATTCATATAAATTTATCTAATAAAAAATTCTCAACAGGATTGAGAAATTTTCTGAAGTAAAACATGCCATAAGAACAAACTATTAAAATAGCGAGTAAATAAAAGATACAATACCTTCTAAATTTATGTATACTACAGCCAGACAAGATCAAAGAAAACCATGATATTTTCACAGCATTAAGAGACAATCACAGTATTTCTTGTTAAACTTTTCTACCATTTTTTTTTTTTGGTATGCCTATACATCCCATGGATGGAGGAGCCTGGTAGGCTACAGTCCATGGGGTCGCAAAGAGTCGGACACGACTGAGTGACTTCACTTTCACTTTCACTTTCATACATAAAACACTGCTTTCGTATTCTTTGAATTTGTAGGAGTCTAGAAAACTATACCCAAGGCAAGGTTTCATGTGAGGCAGCCCACCTTACCAATACCAATAAAATCACTTCACCTGATACCAGATGCTTCTCTGACAGCATGATTTTCGTGACGGGACTTCGGTGGACAGTAAATGTCTGAAAAAGCTGAGGGCCTGACCCAACCGTCTCTGGGTGCTGCACAATGACGCGTACTGCACCAGAACTCGTACCATAGGCAATCTCGATCCAGTTACCACTGACACCTACACAAAATCAAAAGTGGAAGGTGAAGTAATAGAAGACGATCCACAGAAAGCTGCCCTTGCAAGTGTTCTCTGTGACAGAAGAGGCAGAGCTGGATTCAGCACTTGCATCAGCCCAAATCCAGCTGAGCACAGACATCTTCAGACTTCTCTGACCGTCTTAAATGCCTTACTTCCTTTATAAATCGCTTCCTAACACTCACTCCACTGTACTATGTGTTAGATTTCATCACATGAACTGTAACCCCCTAGTTCTCTCCCTACCTCTACTCTTTATTGATCAGACTGAATCATAATCATTTTATATCTAAAACACGTTACAGAGTGCCTTGCCTGAGACATAGTAGGTACTCATTAACTGCTTAAAGAATAAATCTGATATGCTGAGAACACCACTGATACAACACAGTATTCCAAAAGTGACACTCCATATAACTTCTAGCTTAGAATGACCATCTTTGTTACTTCTGCTATAACATTAAACCTCTTTGAGTAATTAAGTACTGTAATTACTTGTACATATACAAGTAATTTGCTCTTCAACAGCTTCAAAGCTTTTAACTAGGGAACAAATATACCCATTACGCTGCTGACATCACACTTACCTATGCTGTCTCTTTTAATTATGTACAAGTAGTTCATCATGTTAGGTTCCTGTGTGAATTTTTTTCTCAAACAGTGCCCAGATTCCATCACATATTTAAAGACAGAATGGAGTTCAGGGATCGATAACCTTTCAAGATTTCACAGAGAACCTCTTAACTTTAATAGCCGTTGTTTCTGATCAACCCAAAAATATTTGAATCAAGGGAGAAAGGGCAGGCTACGGAAAACACTTCTCAAAATTTAAGGCAACTACACCCTCATGTCTTAAAAGATATTGCCACCACAGAAGAAATATTTTCTCCTTTTTAAATTGCGGGGGCAGGGGGAGCATACTTCATTCTAGAGCAGGGGTCAGCAAACTTTCTGTAAAGGGCTAAACAGCAAACAGTTTAAACTTTGCATGCCAAACTGCCTCTGTGACAACCACTCAACTCTGACACAGCTGCACAAAAGCAGCCAAAGACAATACATAAATAAAACTATCAATGAAAAGAACACGGTTTGCCGACTTCTGTTCTGGACCAATATAGTTTAAATTCTACCATAATTTCAATCAAAATCATCTGTGTACACCAGAATATTTTTCTTTCATACAGAAGATGATTTCTTACAATCAATTCAATAATATGATTCTACCCAAGTAATATATTCAACCTATTAATATTACTGGCCACATGTAAATATTTCCTAGAATTCCTTTCATTACAGATAAAATTTCAGTTTCCCATTTATGTTTATTTTTCACTCTAGAATACAAAAATTCTTAATAATTTACAGAACTAGTTTGTTAATTTCACTGCAATGGCCTGTGAAAAAGAAGTTACAGTACTGATGTTTTCCAAAACTCAAATTTGAAGTTTCCTAGAGAAATAAGCTTATTTTCCAATAGAGATTAAGTCTAAAAGCTTCTGTTGTTGTTGTTAAAAAGGTAAAGCTCTTAATTTCAAAATGAGATCAGTGATCACAGGAAGGTAAATGTGCAGGTAAGTTTTAAAAATAATTTTAATTATTATCATCACAAGAATTAACAATACAATTCAGGAGAAGAAAAGTTCTAATTTTCTACCCCAGAATATGTTTGTTGGTCATGTTTGCCTCAATCTAAAACCAAGCATCAACTTCAGACTAAAAGAGATGAAATCCTAGCACTGCAGCTTACCAAAACAAAGGACCAATGAATAAACATATATAAAATAACATCAAGTTTATAATAATTTTGATATGCACTAACTTGTTTTGGGTGTCAGGTAAACACTCAGAGCAGTAATAGCATCATTTGAGGAATCATGATAAAGTTCAGTTACAAGAAGATCATTATCCTTCATTCGCAATGGGAACTTCTGCATGTCTAAAAAGTAAAAAGAGTAGGAAAATAAATAGTAAATCTAAAACTTAAAGTTAGTATTTTCTCATTTTCATTTAAAGAGGCATACTAAACAGAGCCATATTAAGTGTCTGACCACCACTTACCTATATAATATATTGATCCATTGTTACAACCCAGCAGAAGGAAGGAGCCAGCAGTGTCATAACTAGTTATGGGAACAACGTCTTGAACCTGATGTAGTGAGAATATTGGTAGAAGTCAGATGTCAATTACAATCTATATTTTCTGCTCAATTTACTCAAATTTTTTATTCATAAAGAAGATACTTAATTAGGGCTTAGAACATGGACTTTCTTTACACACACACACATCCATGGGGAACTCTAAAGAACCACCAACATAGTCCCCTTTAAAGCTTTTTTCTAAAACAAAGAAACAAAAAAACACGTATTTCCAACAGCAGCACTTTCCTTTCAGAATTTAGTTGGGTTATCTCCATTTTCTGTACATGACCATGAGGTTAGAGCACATATTAGGACTGGAAAACTAAGTCTGACCTGGGCCCCTTTCTCCCTTCTCTCTCTCAAATAAGAGATGAAATGACCTGCCCAGAATTAGAATCATAAAACAGATCAAGACAATACTTGCTCCCTTGATACACTGTCATTTTTTCGAAAAGGCAGCATTCTCTATCTCCCCACTGAACACTTCACCTCTATATCCTAGGAAACAGCCAACCAAGTTCTCAGATGCTTTTGTTTTTTACAAGCACTAGAATTTTAAAAAAATAGTTTTCCAAGCAAATCAGGCTAACTACAAATTAATGAATGCTTATTTTTGTGCTAAGAGAAAAGCAAAAGGCATGATTTTTACTATAAAACAGAATGAAAACCAGAAAGTCTTACTGAGCACTGGCAGTAAGATCAAACTGAATCACCCTATGTACAGCCAGACCAGGCATGCGTGTGAAACTTGACACACTCACCATTCACATTCTACACTTTTCACGTACTAGATATTATCCAGGTGGACAGGTACTGGAATGGATAAGGGATGTGAAATGCTACTTTGCTCCATAGGCGCTTTGAAACTCATGGGCAAGAAAGAAAAAAAAAAAAAATTACAATGTGACAGGCACTAAAATAGGATGTGCAATACAACCATGGAGGAAGAAAGGATTCCTGTTTCAACTCCAGTCCAGGGAGAAGGACTAAGATCAAAGAAAGGTTCAAAACGGAAGGAACACTTAAAAACAAAAAATAACTAGGAGTTAGGTAGAGAAAGGGAAAAACACCCATCTGAAGAATAGCGAGTACAGCATAGAATCTATGCCAATTCTAACTAAAAACCAAATTTAAAAACGACTAAATCTTGGAAATAAAGACTCCTATATGCTGTTCATGTTCACAGCCTAATTTCTGTGTACCTTCTGGTGTCATGCTTGGTTGTAAGTCACACTAGCACTATCTCTGCAGAAACCTGATGGCCACCCTCAACCCCAGGTCAGCTTTCTGTTTCATCAAAGCCAACAGGTTCAGAGGCAGGCAGTCACTGAGAACTCTTCAGTGATGAGTCAAGAGGTCTGAAGAAAGGAGGGGAGGCTGCTTCACTGATGTATTTTCTTATATCAACTGTATATTTTTAGTTCATGTAATCCAGAAGTGCTTCAGTTCTACCCCAGTCTTCACAGTCAGAGAATAGGGGTAGGTAAAGCTGTGAGATTCCTCTCTCTCTAGACTACTTTTCAGTGAAAGGCTGGCAGCAGCCTGGAGCTTTCCCTGGCACATCCCAGACAGACACTTGACCTCCTATTCTCTGGGAAGGTGGGCGCCAGGATTAGAGCCTTCCTAATCCTGGAGCAGTGACGGATTTCCTCTTCTTAAGCTCTAAAATCACTGCTGATGCTGGCTGCAGCCATGAAATTAGAAGAAAACTGCTTCTTGACAGGAAAGCTATGACAAACCTAAGCAGTGTGTTAAAAAGCAAAGACATCACTTTGCTGACAAAGGTTCATATAGTCAAGGCTATGGTCTTTCGAGTAGTCATGTACAGATGTGAGAGCTGGACAATAAAGAAAGCTGAGCACCAAAGAATTGATGCTTTTGAACTGTGGTGTTAAGAGAAGACTCTTGAGTCCTTTGGAAAGCAAAGAGATCAAACCAATCAATCTTAAAGAACATCAATCCTGAATACCTTTGGAAGGACTGATGCTGAAGGTAACGCTCCAATAACTTTGGCCACCTGATGGGAATAGCTATTTATTGGAAAAGACCCTGATGCTGAGAAAGACTGAGGGCAAGAGGACAAGAGGACAAGAGAAGATGAGATGGCTGGATGGCATCACTGATTCAAGCAACATGAACCTGGGCAAACTCCAGGAGACGGTGAGGGACAGGGAAGCCCGGCACACTAGGCCCTGAGGTTGCAAAAAATCACACATGACTTGGTGACTGAACACCACCACCACCTCCTTCCCTGCACCCCGACCACGTCCTGCTCTTCTCATGCCCACCTCTCAGCACAAGAACAGAGAAAGCAGAGGACATGTGAAGTCAGGTTACAGAGGAGGTGGTCCCAAGATCTTCTCTCCCAGCGTAAGCAAGGGGGCAGCCATTTTGCAGCCTTCTCTACCCCAATAACTTCACGTCAAGAACCTGAGAAACCACACTGATCAGTACATGTGGTTCCATCATGGCGATCGCAAACCTAAGGTGGAAGTGAGTTTTCTCTCCTACGGTAGTTTAGTGATTATCATTAATGTCTATGTAAAAATTTAAATGATTTACATTTTGAAAATAATCAGTCTATCTTCCCAAGCAATACAAGGCCCCTTAAATCTTGTAACCACGATCTCTATCTGGATAATAATTTTTTTAACAAAATGTTTTAACTCTCCTCCATTACTTTTAAAATACTTGTTTAGATTCACTGACATATCGAGAAATGCCTTTGCTAGTAATGTTTGCAGTATTCCACTCCTTCCTCTTCCAAGTAAAATAAACTTATCAAAGCGCATTTCTTCAGCAGTCCTTCCAGCGAGGGTTATAAGTGACAAACTCTTTGTGAGTATGAGTTTTGTATTATATGAAAACATCTTTCATTTATGTCTGAATGACAGTTTTGCCAAATGTAAAGTGCTGGGTGGAAACTTATTTTCCTCAACTGACTTGAGAATAGCCTACTGTCTTCTACTGTTGCTCACAAAGTGTCTGTTTTACACCGGAGAAGGCAATGGCACCCCACTCCAGTACTCTTGCCTGGAAAACCCCATGGATGGAGGAGCCTGCTAGGCTATAGTCCGTGGAGTCGCTAAGAGTCGGACACGACTAAGCAACTTCACTTTCACTTTTCCCTTGCATGCATTGGAGAAGGAAATGGTAACCCATCCCAGTGTTCTTGCCTGGAGAATCCCAGGGACAGGGGAGCCTGGTGGGCTGCCGTCTATGGGGTCACACAGAGTCGGACATGACTGAAGCAACTTAGTAGCAACAGCAGAGTATATCTGGGAGCTTCCCTGATGGCTCAAATAGTAAAGAATTGTCTGCAAGGCAGGAGACGCAAGTGCAATCCTTGGATTGGGAAGATCCCCTGAAGGAAGAAATGGCAACTGACTACAATATTCTTGCCTGGAGAATTCCATGGACAGGAGTCTAGCGGGTTACAGTCCAAGGGGTTGCAAAGAGTCAGACACAACTGAGCGATTCATTCTCTCTCTCTCACACACACACACAATGTACCTGTCAGTAATCTATGGACACCTTTTTATATTTTTATCTTCGATTACACCACAATGTGTATATTGATTCACAAGTTGTGAATTTGATTTTATGCAGCCTTGATGTATTTCTTTAATCAACATAATCAAGCCTTTCTTTCTCCAAAACTGTTAGCAATTACCTTCTCTAAATCCTCCCATCTCCACTATTCCCTTCTGAAAGTGACTGTCTCATTTCTTCTTTTCATATTTTCTACTCACTTTCTGCTTCACTGTGAATGATTCTCTCAGATGCATCCAGGAATCCACTGTCTCTTTATTTATCCTTCTGTCTAACACATTAAGTCAGCAGTCCCCAACCTTCATGGCATCAGGGACCAGTTTTGTGGAAGACAATTCTTCCACAGACTGGGCTGGCGGGAGGGACGAAGAGAAATGGCTTTCAAGCAACTGTGCACGTTACTCCCACTCCAAACGCAGCGCTGGTCTGACCGGAGGCCTGGGTCTGCAGCCCGGACGCTGGGGACCCCTGCACTGAGGATGAGCTCTGTTTTGAATTCTCAATGGCTTTCGAATTTCTACTGTTTTATTTTGCTTCTTTTCTGACTGTTCCTAATTATTATAGTCTAGTCCTTCATCTTTCTCATTAAATAACTTGAAATTTATTCAGTAGTACCTCAGTGTTCAATTATTTTCAGCTCTAAAGTACATTTGTACTCCAACTGCCTGCATTTTATGACTTTCCCTCATTTGCTCTCATGGGTAGTTTCAAATTTGGGGAGGTTATGGGCTCACTTTCAGTAGAAAAATATCTATTTCATGAAGCCCTGTGTGCCATATCTTGTTTGGTTTCATGTCCACCCCTAGAAATGTAAATGATCCTGGACCAGTTCTATAAATTTCTCAAACTGGAATTCCCAAAGCACAAAGGCTTATCTTTTGCTTTCAATTCATGTATTTGTAGTCCTAGTATGCTTGTGGCCTCAATTTCTCATTGATAGTTTTCTCCCGTACTACCTTTCCCAATCCAAGATATGGAACATATATCAAGATCTCCTGTTCCAAAATCATTAAGCAGAATTTCCCCAGTCGTCTTCTCAGGGACTGAGGCAGATTATCAAAGCTTCAGCTTTTTGCAGGAGGCTGGATTTACACGCTCCCCTGAAGCCATGCCTCTTGGTCCTGGTGGAATCCCAGAATCTAGAGCCTTGACTATGATATGTGGTATGCAAGTATGTATAAAGAAACAAATAACAAATGTAATTCAATACCTGATATTAATAGAATATATACTATTTTAGTATTTTTACCCAATATTTCTCTATGTCAGTATTGGGGGGGCTAGTGTCAGCTGACTTAGCATTGTTAGTGTAAATCCCGATGGTTTAGCAAGTAAAGAATCTGCCTGCAATGCAGGAGATGCAGGTTCGATCTCTGAGTTCGGAAGGTCCCCTGGAAGAGGAAATAGCAACCCACTCCCATATTCTTGCCTGGGAAAATACCAAGGACAAAGGAGCCTGATGGACTACAGTTCACAGAGTCACAAAGAGCCTGACACGACTGAGCACACACACATGCACTAAAAATCCTAAGCACACAAATAAGACATACTCAGGGTAGTGGTCAGTACACAACAGACATCCAGGTGTCAAGTCTCCTCGCCAGTGACTGAGGTAATTAAGCTGTGTTGCTGTAAATCCCAAGTCAGAAAATACAACCTACTTGGGATAGTGTTCCAGACACAATAGGCACCCAAATGCCAGTCCTCTCTCCAATGAATTCTGGCCCTAAATGCCAATTCCCACCTTATTCCTAACTTACAGGGCTCACAAACCTGTTACAAATACAAAAAACAAGACAGCTAACCCACCAAACTGTACTTGCGACCTCAGTGCTGCAAGTGCATCAGACCACAACAGAAGAGAAGTGAAATCCAACAAGCCTCCCGAATTCTAGTCCAGCACAGCCCTCAGACCACAGAAATTCACTTTCATTCTCCATTAAGCCAAAACTTCCTCCTCACGCTTGCCCTCCGCTGGTCAGTTAGGTTATGACTCAGATGACTCAGGTGACTGTGGCTGACGATTCTAGTCTTTCAGAATGAACAGAGTTTTCTGATCCTTTAGGAATCAGGATGACTTTCCAGGCCTGACTTCCAAACTGTCTTTTAATATGAGAATGAAACATGTAATACGTTTCCAATATGCATCTACATTTAAACTTGAACGACTGGGGAAATAAGTCCTAAAACTGCTATGTAACTGCCATGTAACTCAGCCTAGGCTACCTATTTGAAACACTCCTTATTACTAACCTTCTTAAATGTAAAGAGGAATTAAGGAGGAAATTGAAATGTTTCTTTTAAAAAATGATTTCCCTTTTTCTTAAATCAGATACAATGTGCATATAACATTTTCATTAACATTTTCCTGAAGCTGTCCTAGCGCCCGCGTTTGTATGCGTGTTGTGCACTTAGTCGCTCAGTCGTGCCCAACCCTTTGTGATCCCATGGACTGTAGCCTGCCAGTCTCGCTGTCCACGGAATTCATTGAGTGGGTGACCATTTCCTTCTCCAGGGGGTCTTCCTGACGCAGGGATCTCAAGTCTTTTATGTCTCCTGCACTGGCAGGCAGACTCTTTACCGTCTGAGCCACCAGGGAAGAGCTACAGGAAGAAACTGCTACACCCAACCACCACCACGGCTTTTAGGCTTAAAAACACCTGCTCTCAGGCTTGCTCATCTGACTCAAATATTTCAAATCAATCTTGATTATACAACTGGAGTCAGGAACCACACCAGTTGTCCTGTCTGCTCTGTGTTACTCCTGGGCAGAACTGTGGCTACAGGCCAGATCCGAATCTGCTCATCCGTGCGACAGCAGTCACAGGAGTCAGCCCCAGGTCAGAACCGTCTGTTGAGATTTTCAGATTAGACACTGAGATTTCATGACATACTAGCTCGGTCCTGCACACCAAAAAAAAAATAAATCACCTATCTAGGTTATAAGTTACAAGGCTTGTTTGCTGCATGAATGTTCAACTTACCCCAGGTCTTCCTGATATGTGATAACAAACCTACTTTGTCAGCTATGGTTTTCAACTCATGCACGTACCAAACAAGAAGCAACAGGTTATACCCATGGGACTAAAAGCTTAAGAAGTATCCACGTTGAGGACACCAGTATAGTTTCAGGGATCTCAAAAACATGAAAATTTTTATATGCAGTTGTGACATTAGAAAAAAACAAAAAAGGTGATAAAGACACATGTTCCTTTAGGAACTAAAATGCACCTCACGAGTTTTATGGCACAGACAGCACCACTTCTCCGAGTCACTGAAAGCTCAGACTTGACATATTAGCCAAGTAACCTACCTGAGAGCAGAGCTTCCACAGATCATTAAAATCCACATTCCTCTTTACAGGACCAGCACCAGCTGAAGAGTCCCTCCTCCTCAATTTTAGATCAGCCTAGATCAGTCCTTTCCCACAGTCCCTGGCCCATCGCTTTAATGGTAATACCTGTATGATGCCTTTTCTGTGCCGATATGGAAGGTCCTATAGGAGTTAGCTCAGTCACTAGTGAGGAGACCTGACACCTCTTGTGTACTGACCACTAACTGCTTGCTTAGGATTTTCAGTGCATGTGTGTGTGCTCAGTCGTGTCATGCTTTGTGACTCTGTGGATTATAGCCCACCAGGCTCCTTTGTCCTTGGGATTTTCCAGGCAAGAATTCCAGGCAAGTGGGTTGCTGTTTTCTCCTCCAGGGGACCTTCCCAACCCAGGGATCAAACCTGCGTCTCCTGCATTGCAGGTAGATTCTTTACTTGCTGAGCATCGAGATTTACAGTAATAAAGCTAAATCAGCTGGCACTAGCCCCACCTAGTCTTAGCTAGTATCTTTTTTCTACAACCATGACTTCCATGTCATGACTTCATTTCTAGAATGAAGTTTAATTTTCCCTGATCGTAATCTCTTTCACTGGAAGTCATTCATTCTCTCATCACGTCCCCGCCATCTTTTGTTGCTATTCAGTGGCTAAATAGTGTCTGACTCTTTGTGACCCCATGAACAGCAGCACACGCCAAGATTCCCTGTCCTTCACTATCTCCCAGAGTTTGCTCAAACTCATGTCCATTGAGTTGGTGACGTTATCCAATCATCTCATCCTCTATCGTCCCCTTTTTCTCCTGCCCTCCATCTTTCCCAGTATCAGGGTCTTTTCCGATGAGCTGGCTTTTCTCATCAGGTGGCCAAAGTATTGGCACTTGTTAGGCCCTGCCATAAGATCTCAAGGACATCCCTGCACAAGATCAACCCAAGCATGACATTTGATTACCCTCTCTCTGCCCCAACTGCAGCTTCCAGATCAACCTATCACCTTTGCTGAGGAGCTGGGCATCTGATCAGCTGGCTTTTCGTCCCATTCTCTATCACCATCCTGATACCTACAATGTCCACCCTGACAACCTTCACAGTTCTCTGACCCCTATTTCAACCACTTTCACCTTTAAGTCAGTCCAACATATGATTTAAATGACCACATCACTGAGAACTGCTCCAACGCCAAAATCTTAATTTCAGCCTTTGACAACAACTTCCTATCTTCACAATTTCCACTCCTTTTAAGTCATCAACCTGCCCTACCTTCCCTCTAGTCCCTAGAATCCTTGCACCCTCCTTTGCTTACCTGGTACTCCATTACAATTTTACAATTTCAACTGCTTTGCCATTTTATGTTTTTTCTTCCCTTTGTGTATCTTACCCATTTAATTACATCTTCAATCTTCAACAGTTTTCTCTTGCTCTTGTTCCCTCCCAGTACTGAGGATTAAGGAAGAAACTAATTTAACTGTACCAACCAGGTCCCTTATAAGGATTTATAATCTCTGCAATCCCTGAAACATACCCCCATGTCTTTCTCCTCCACAGAACTCGTTCCTGACTCTTCTGTCACAGAGAAAGAGGCCTCTCTTCTCTATTGGGTCTACTACGTCCTAGACACTATATACATATACTCCTGACTTCTAGGGGACTAGCAACATCTCCATTCTTTCAATCTTTAAATGTTTTCTCTGTCAACTCCCTTCTCTGAAAGTATCAGGGTCTTTTCCGATGAGCTGGCTTTTCTCATCAGGTGGCCAAAGTATTGGCACTTGTTAGGCCCTGCCATAAGATCTCAAGGACATCCCTGCACAAGATCAACCCAAGCATGACATTTGATTACCCTCTCTCTGCCCCAACTGCAGCTTCCAGATCAACCTATCACCTTTGCTGAGGAGCTGGGCATCTGATCAGCTGGCTTTTCGTCCCATTCTCTATCACCATCCTGATACCTACAATGTCCACCCTGACAACCTTCACAGTTCTCTGACCCCTATTTCAACCACTTTCACCTTTAAGTCAGTCCAACATATGATTTAAATGACCACATCACTGAGAACTGCTCCAACGCCAAAATCTTAATTTCAGCCTTTGACAACAACTTCCTATCTTCACAATTTCCACTCCTTTTAAGTCATCAACCTGCCCTACCTTCCCTCTAGTCCCTAGAATCCTTGCACCCTCCTTTGCTTACCTGGTACTCCATTACAATTTTACAATTTCAACTGCTTTGCCATTTTATGTTTTTTCTTCCCTTTGTGTATCTTACCCATTTAATTACATCTTCAATCTTCAACAGTTTTCTCTTGCTCTTGTTCCCTCCCAGTACTGAGGATTAAGGAAGAAACTAATTTAACTGTACCAACCAGGTCCCTTATAAGGATTTATAATCTCTGCAATCCCTGAAACATACCCCCATGTCTTTCTCCTCCACAGAACTCGTTCCTGACTTTCTGTCACAGAGAAAGAGGCCTCTCTTCTCTATTGGGTCTACTACGTCCTAGACACTATATACATATACTCCTGACTTCTAGGGGACTAGCAACATCTCCATTCTTTCAATCTTTAAATGTTTTCTCTGTCAACTCCCTTCTCTGACTAACAAAACAAGCACGCTCAAGTTTCTAAAACCCTAGAGAAAAAAATAAAGCACGGAATATCTTTTCCTCCATCTAGTCTTGCTCCTTAAACTATCACTTCATTTCTCTGCTCTGCTCACCATCAAACTTTTGAAAGACATGCTGAATTTGCTGTCTCTAATCTCTGATCTTTTAATTTCTCAATTCCTGCAGTCTCCCCACCACAACCTAACTTTGGAAATGATATTCTACCACCAAAACCATCACGATTTCTCAGTCACACCATGTGTCCCTTTAGCTCTTCATTTCCTATCCTGTTCCCTTAAAAAGCTCATGTTCCCCAGGATTTTAGTTCTGGCTTTTCTTTACAGATATCCTTTCAATGGAAAATCTTATCAATTCTTATCTTTCAATTACCACAGAAGTGTTACAGTTTCTAAATGTTTTTTTTTTTTTTCTAGCCCTTTCTTCTTTCCTAAATTCCAAAGGGGAACTGCCAACTGTTTCCTGAGCTCCTATATTCGGATACCTACAGGAATACTCAAAAGAAACATATTTAATCGTTCTAACTATTCCTCACACTACACACCAACATTTAAAATATTACCAGCCACCCAACTGTCAAAATTAGAAGGCCATCTCTCTTCTTTAATTTTCAACATCTAACCAGATACCAATCCTTATCATTTTAGGATGGTTTACAAATGTTTTTCAAATAGTCTCATCTTTACCATCTACTCACGCTGGTTGAATCTCTGCTTCTCTTGCTGGATACCTTCCCTGATCTCCAGTCCACTTTTCCTATTAGCTATTACAGTTATCTTTCTAAACCACTGCTTAAAATTCTTTAATTGTTCTCCTCTCCTTCAGATCAGGTATTAACCTTTCTTTAGTTTATATCCTTGTTCCTCTCAAGTACCTGAGACCATTTAGCTAGCTATCCTCTATTTTCCTACAGAACTGTGTTTCCACTCAGGAGATGAAATCTGCCTGAACTACTACTATTCCAAAGGCATAACACTTAAAACATTTCATGGCAATAAAGAAATGTCTAATTACAGTATAAAAACCCACTCATTTTCCAAAGTGACTTAAGATTCTTGAATATATAGTCATACTTGTATCCAGAAGCTAACTTACCACTAAATATATTCAATATTCTATATAATCAAAACAGAAACAACACGAATTCCACAAGAACAAAGCACATGCACAATCAGCACAAGTTTCAGAAATAATCTCATTTGTGTGATACCCATTAGTTAAAACTAACCTGCCAGTGCTGGGTGACAGCATTCCACACTCCCACTTTCCCTGTATGACTCGTGGCCACCAACTGGTTACCAATAAAGAAGAGAGCATCGACAGGAACACCAAGGCTGAATACTCCTTAAATGATAATAAAAAAGAGAGGTTAATCAATCACCATCTTTCAATTAATCAAAACTCAGTCTAAAAAACATCTTAAAAGTATCTCATTTCTATAAATTATGTGCCAGACATTTTGGGAACCAGAAATAAGAAACTTTAATTAAGCTCTTAAACAGCAGGTAAAAGTCTGCCCCCAAGTAATCTCACTCTGATTGAACAGCTTGATATCTGAAGCTGTGGCTCCCAAACCTAGCTGGTGTTGTTCAGTACAACCCCATGGGCTGCAGCATGCCAGGTTTCCCTGTCCTTCACCATCTCCCAGAGCTTGCAAAAGCTCATGTCCATTGAGTCAGTGATGCCATCCACCCAACTCATGGTCTGTCACCCCCTTCTCCTGCCTTCACTCTTTCCCAGCATCAAGGTCTTTTCTAATGAGTTGGCTCTTCACATCAAGTGGCCAAAGTAATGGAGCTTCAGTATCAGTCCTTCCAGTGAGTATTCAGGGTTGATTTCCCTTAGGATTGACTGGTTTGATCTCCTTGCTGTCCAAGAGACTCTCAAGAGTCTTCTCCAGCACCACAGTTCAAAGGCATCAATTCTTCAGTGCTCAGCCATTTTATTGTCCAGCTCTCATATCCATACATGACTATTAGAAAAACCATAGCTGACCATCAAAACAACTGGGTAGATTTAAAGTGAACATAACAAAATAGCAAGGATCCTGGGATTCATGCTAGACCCACTAAATGAGAAAACCCACTGCCTTTGTATAAAATCCATAGAAGCTTTAGCTACAGCCTACTCACAGACCTGATATTTGAGAATCACTGATCTGAAGACACAGACTTGGCAACTCAACTATCCACAATATATCTAGAAATCTGAAAATAAGCAAACAAGAAAAATGAAACCACAAGTAGTCATGCTGTGTGCAAAGTAAACATTCAGGCCTTTATCAGAGCTTATTTTAAACCTCTCATCTGCTAATATTGCAGATTTCAATTTAATTCACTCCAACTACACTATACTAGGCCATGGGATTAAAATATATGAAATGATGGATAAACAATAAGGATTTACTGTATAGCACAAGGAACTTTATTCAATATCTTGGCAGTAACCTGTAATGGAAAATAATCAAAAACAAAAAAATAGAGAGGACTGACCCAGCAGTCCATTGGCTAAGAATCCACGTGCCAGTGCAGGGCATATAGGCTGGATCACTGGTCTGGGAGGATTCAACATGCTGGAGCAACTAAACCATGCACCACAACTACTGAGCCCAACCACCCGAGAGCCCACGCTCTGCAACAAGAGAAGCCAGCCAAAATGAGAAGCCCACGCATCAAAGGGAAAAGCAGCCCCTGCTCGCTGCAGCTAGAGGAAGGCCGCACGCAGCAACAAAGACCCAGCACAGCCCAAACTAATGTTTTTAAAAGAATATATACTTATTATCTATCTCTGAATTACCTTGCTGTACAACTGAAGCTAACACAATACTGTAAATCAACTTACTTCAATAAAAAAGCAAATAAATATGATAAATAATATCTTACTAGGTACTTGTCATTTACAAAGAAAAAAAACACCACAACCAATTATAACATAATGCAACAAAAGGATGCACACAGTAATAACAAGAAGAATAAAAGAGAGTTTCTAGGAAAAAAGTCTTCAGAGTCTTTCTTAGAAAAGAAGCCCTCTGAGTTGGGTTTTTAAAAAGGTGAAAACAAGTTCCTCAAACTGGGGGATTTGGAATGGGTAAGCCCAGGGAATCTGAGAAAGGGGGAGAGATACAGATGAGGAAGGTCCTTGTAAGGAGAGCTCAGATTAACAGCAAAGGAGCCGAAACTGCCCGGCTAACCTTGGTCTCCAATGGGCAGCACTGCACAGCCGTCTCTCTTTAGCAGAGCACTACACCTGCAGTCAGGAAGATTATGTACTGGAATCCTGGCTCTCAAAGTACCTTTGCCATTTTTCGCATTACTTATCTGATAGATAAAACAGGGTCTATGCTCAATGTCTCAAGGCTCACATTTACCTTAAAAATGCTATAATCCAATTTTGATATTTAAATAGTATTATCTTAATTATTTGAAAAGCATCTTATGAAAAGTATGCTTTTATCTAACCATAAGTCTCATTATAGAATAAGTCTAAAAAGTCTCATTATAGAATACCAATTTATGTGGATCTTTAGCTGTTTCCGGTATCAGATTTTTTTTATTTTTAAAAAGGTAACTAATATGTGACAACAAGAACAATTTTCTCAGCATCTAGCTGAGAAAAACAAGGATTCACAAGGCTCTGAAGAACTCATGGGAAGAAAAAACAACAAGTAAATATAACTGCAATGTGTTAAAAGCATAAGCCACAAAAGGTAACTGATTTCTTTTGAATTTTATATCAATGAGGGGTATTTCTCTTTCTGTTCAGAATAGTACTACATATGAGACCAGGCCAGTGGCAATAAACAGCACCTTGAAAATTCTCAACCAATCTTGAAAAAGCCAGGCATCTCGCAAGAAATAAAAATGATATAAACTTGACAAAAACGAAAAACAAAGCCAGCAAGTATGGCCAGGAATGTCTTCAATAACACATCTTAACTTTTATGTACTTATAAATACATATTTATACACATGAATAGATCACCTCAGCCCAACCGGTCAACCAGAAAAACCAGAGCAAAATAAAACAAAGTCTGCACAAAGCTAAGCTCTTTCATCAAAACTGGCTGAGAAGCAAACTTGCCACTTCAAAGCACAGTGTAATCATTTCACATGCAATTTCAGGGATTCTCTTGTATTAGTATTTTAATTTTGATGCTAGACAATTTTTCAGAACATGTTAAGATACCTATATTCAGTAATACAGGCTATGTGAAAGGTAGAAATAAAAACTGGAAAACTAACAAACACTGATTACTTGAGAGAAGAGTGAGATTCTGGGAAATCAAGGAAGACATTCTGAATGATCTCAAGAAAGTTACTGTCACCCCTCACCCTTTCTTAGACTCAACAATCTTGACTGCTATCCACAAAGAAGACACCGTAAATGATGACAAGTTCCTGTCTTAAGGGAGCCTCCTACTAAAACACTGCTTATAGCAGCAATCCAGCAGTACTGTCTGATACAAGTTATAATGAAGGAAATCAGCCTCTAAGGGAGCTCTTGGAGAAGGCAATGGCACCCCACTCCAGTTCTCTTGCCTGGAAAATCCCATGGACGGAGTAGCCTGGAAGGCTGCAGTCCATGGGGTCGCTGAGGGTCGGACACGACTGAAGTGACTTAGCAGTAGCAGTAAGGGAGCTCTATCACGGATACACCAGCTCTCAAGTTTTCTTTGGATGGTTTTGTCAAGTTCTGAAGAATATTTGTAATAACAAATCATCTCTTTTACAGGGTGTGAACAAATTACTATGTATTATCTTATTAAGTAGCTAGCAAGTCAGCCTTTGGGGGGAAAAAAAAAGCAAGGCATAAAATCTTCACTTATTGGCATGTTATAAGTGGCAGCTTGTAAAAACAAACAAAAATCACAATTTGTCTCCTTTCTATATAATTACAAGTATATTATAATTTCAAAACATTTTAAGTTTTTTCCCTAAAGTTTTAAGGAGGACTTCCACTACCAGTCATGATGGATACATGACATCAGACTATCTCTCACTATAAACAACAATAACAAAAGACTGGCCAAAATACACGAGACAACTGTTTTCAGACATTGGCCAACAGGCAGCAGGAGACTTGAAAGCCAGTAAATACACAAGATAAGCCCCAGGATCAAACTGGCTTTCTGTGTAAGCCTTCCCGACAACAGGGAGGTGAGACTCAAGGGAAAACCAAACGACGGTTTTTCTCAACTGAGAAAGCTGAGTCAGAGGCCAGAGCTGCTGAGGAAGCTAGAATTTATGAATAAGATATAAGAAAGAAGGGAAACACACCATGGTGGGTGTGGGGATGGCACAGAATTTTTAGAGGGGTTTCCCTAGTCTCCCTATGCCTTGGCTGAGGCCAGGCTGCACCTGGTTTGGCCTGAGGATACACAAGGAATAAAAAAGAGGGGCTGCAGCAGGCCTGGGAGCCGAGTAGAGATAGCAGAGGTCACCTGTGGGTGAATTCAAACGTTCACCTGTGGGTGAATTCAAAAGTTCCAGCTCAGTAAGTGTGAAGAGTCTTCCACTCTTCAGGCACTCTGTTAAGATTCCAAAGTGACAATACTTAACACACTCTAAGTAGGAGCCATGCCCTAAAATAAAATATAAAGCTGAGAAAGACTACCTGTCCTTAACAAAGCAAACAAACAAGCCTAGCAGAATAAACATCCTCCGGTAATTTAACTGCCTTCTGGAACAAAACTCACATCTTAAAAGACAGCACTATTAACCCATACTCCCTACATAACGGATCATGCAATGCCCAACATATGTCACAAGTTCCCAGACATGCAAAAAAGCAGGAAAATGTAACTCAAAATCAGATGATTCAGATAATAGATTTAGCAGACAAAAACTAGGAAAACAGCTATAATGAACATGTTGAGTTTAATTAAAAAACAGGACATAGTGAGTGAACAGACAAGAAAAATCTCAGCAGAAAACAAACTAAAATAAAAATTTAAAAAGGCAATCTTAGTGCTGAAAAGGCCAATATTTCAAATAAAAAACTTATCATGTGGGCTCCTCTACAGACTAAATGAATACCACAGCAAAATGGCAAAAGACAGTAAGATACTGATCTAAACTAAAGGATGGGGAGAAAAGAAACTGGAAAAAAACTAGTGCTCCAATGGTCTCTGAAGTGATGTGAAGTCGCTCAGTCATGTCGGACTCTTTGCGAATCCATGGACTGTAGCCTATCAGGCTCCTCTGTCCATGGGATTTTCCAGGCAAGAGTGCTGGAGTGGATTGCCATTTCCTTCTCCAGAGGATCTTCCCGACCCAGAGATTGAACCCGGGTCTCCCTCACTGCAGGCAGACACTTTACCATCTGAGCCAGCAGGGAAGCTCAATGGTCTCTGGGCAAATATAAAGAGGCCTAACATGAAACTGAATCTCAAAAGAGGAAGAGAGAAGAGAGAATGAGGGAGGGATAAAAGGGAAAGAGAAATGGGTGAAGGTAAGTGGGGGAGGACAGAAGCCTCCTCCCTCAATGATGTCAACCCAAAATGTCTCCAGATATTCCCACAGGCCCCCGAGGGACATTATCCCTGGTTGCAAACCACTAATCCAATCTATGTACAGATTAGATTAGATCTACATAATCTAATCTATTACAAATCAGTAAGAGGATGACAATCTCATAAAAAAGAAGGTAATGATTTTTAAAAGACATGTCTCAAAAGAAATAATGCAAATGGTCAATAGGACATGAAAAGATGTTTAATACTATTAGTCATTAGGGAAATACAATTAAACCCAACATTAAAATCACTGTATGTCCACTGAAGTGAAGTCACTCAGTCGTGTCCGATTCTTTGCAGCCCCATGGACTGTAGCCCGCCAGGCTCCTCTGTCCATGGGATTCTCCAGGCAAGAATACTGGAGTGAGTTACCATTTCCTTCTCCAGGGCATTTTCCCGACCCAGGGATTGAACCCGGGTCTCCTGCATTGGAGGCAGACACTTTAACCTCTGAGCCACCAGGGAAGCCCGTACGTCCACTAGAATGGCTCAAATTAAGACAATAAAAAAGTGTTGGAAAAGGTGTGGAGCAACCAGAACTCTCATATACTGCTATACAAACGCAAAATGATTTAACCACGTGCAAGACACTTGTACATTTTCTCATAACATTAAGCATACACTTTTCATACATCCCAGAAATTCTACACCTAGATATTTAATTTATAAAATGTCCATAAAAAGAGTTCTACTTAAATGTTTATAGTAGCTTTATTCTTAGCATCCCCAAATTGAAAGTAAACCAAATGTGTATCAACAGATCAATAGATAAATTCTGGCAAATTAATTCAATGGAATACTACTCAGCAATAAAAAGGGATGCACCACTAAAACACTCAACAACACAATGAATCTCAAAAGCATTACGTTGAATGAAAGAAGCCAGACACAAAAGAAGACGTACTACATAATTTCACTCATAAGAAATTACAGACGAAAGAAATCTATCCATGCTGACAAAAAGCCTAAACGGCTGTGTAAACAGTGGGGTTTCTACTGAATATCTGCTTTCCTTTCAAGAAACTGGAGTCTTGGTACAGGCTAGGCAGAGGGTACTTCAGTGACTAACCTCTAGTAATAAACTTGGGTACCGAGTCTCTAACGAACTTCCCTGAGACATCTCACAAGTTAGTCACAATTCACCGCTAGGGGAATTTTTAAGCAAATACTATTGGAAGGGAACTCCTGAAAGCTTGTACCTGGTTTCCGCTGAACTTCTCCCTCTATTTGCATGAAGTGATGGGACCAGATGCCACCATGGGTCTTTTGTCAATTCTGCTTTGCACTGCTTTCACTATAAGACACCATGGCTCCAAGTTTCTATGTGCTGAGTCCTCTGGGTCCTTCTAGCAAATCACTGGACCTGGGAATATTTTGAGGAACAGACACAGATATAGAGGAATGAAGCCCAAGGACTAAGCCCTGGGGCATGCCAACATTTTGAAATTTGGCAAACAAGGAAGACCTATCAAAAGGAACTGAGAAAAAACAGAGTGAGGATAAAAATCAAGACAATGAAGTGTTCCAGAAGCCAAAGGAAGAAAGTCTTCAAAGGGAAGAGAGTAATCAGCTCTATCAACGACAGTTCTAATCAGATGAAGACTATGAACTAGATCCTAGGATTTAGCAGAGTACAGACCCACGGGCGGCACTAACAGGAGGAGTTGCAGACAGTGCTTAGGGACGTGATTAGAGCAACTTCAAATCATGAAGAGGAGATGAGGAAGACATAGAAACAAGATCAGATAAGGGTAATGTGGTAGGATTTCTGGGAAGCCTTTAAAGGTCCACCAGAGAGAGGTCACAAGTTAATACTACTGTTCTGGGTGTGCACACGTTTCTTTCTCGTCACTACATTTGGCTATCCAGGAAAGAAATGCCAATTTGGCCTGGGCTGTGGTTTCTTCAGGTAGGTAAGGCAAAGGGAGAGACTGAAGAAAATAGAGGCTCTATGCTAGAGTGACCGTAACACAGAATCCAAGCCTGATGGCATGGGAAGCAATGAGTCAAGATCCCAGTGGAGTTAAAGAATTTCTGAGTAGAAAATTAGAGTTAGTAATCTCAAAGGAATGAAGGGGAGTAATCCAAAGGGCAGTGGAACACTACATCAAGTGTAAGTCCAGATGGAATGAAATTCGAAATCTGGGCAGATGCAGCGGTAGGGGACGGGGAGGATGGGACACTGAGAGAGAAGGGAAGAGACATCCTCTAGAATAAAGATTCCCCAAGCATGGTCTGGGAATCCTCATGGGTCTGTGGAAACCCTCCGGAAGTCAAGACTATTTTCATTGCCTTTAAAACTGAAAACCTCTCATCATCTCAAGAAGTACAGACAAGGAGTTTCCCAGAGGATCCCTGACGTGAGGTCACCACTGAGACAACGGCACCTGCATGTGTATTCTTCTGTTTTCTAGAATGGCTTATGGTGGCAGGCTGGGGGTACAGCCAAGTTTCCCAAGACTAACTTAATTTGGCCCAAATACTTCCACTATCTTTAGTAGCTGTCTTCAGTGATAACTGCTATAATTATTTCAGAATACAAGTTTTCCTTGAGCCTACAAAGAAACGTAAGAAAAAGTTACATTTTGTTATTCCGCAATGTTAGTTTTTAAAATGTTATACAACTCTTTCTACATTTCAAAATTTTATCTACAACTGTTAAATATTTTATCCTGAAATAAATTTATTTTTAATACATTTTTATTGTACTTAACTTGCCTGCTCAATCCACATAAATACAACAGAGCTGACAAAGACAAATATGACCTAGCAGAGTTCTTCGATTCATGGAAGGAAGGACTCTAAAGAAACTGGTCAAAATTGCATATAAAAATTTTAAGTAACAACTTTCGCCCCAATTTATAGATGTTAATAACTTGCCTTATTGTGCCTAAGCAACAAAACCTTTTTGAACAGGATTATAAAGCCAGTTGAGTTACATAGTCATTAAGTCATCCTGTCCAGTGAAAATGGTCCCATGTGAAGGGAGCAGCTGGTCTCCTCTCAGCTCCAGCAGTTGGGAAGGTACTTCTCGACACAGAGAGAAGACTTAGTCACACAGAATGTTAGGAAGACATACCCTCAAAATTGAGACTTAGTCAGTAAAAATTCTTAGGCAGATTGCTTCCTCTAGGAAATTCTTAATCTGTTTTCTTTCCTTGAAAATGTGCAGAGAAGAATTTAATCACTGCCAGTATAGTCTACTGCCAAATACTCGAGAGTTTAAAGAAGGATTTTAAATGAAGATAGGAAAAACTATTGATAAACTGTAACAGAACTTCAAACTAGAAATGAAGAAGTCACTGAACCATCCTCCTGGGTAAGGCGTGGCACTGCTCTAGCGAGAGGAGGGCACGCCATCGCTGGGAGACTAGGAAAGTCTGTGAGATGAGCGCCAGTAGAGGAAACCACCACGCCGGCCCTTTCAAAGACACAGCAAATCCTCAAGGTAAAGACTGGCGCAGACAGCAGCTCATCTGCAGAGCTGCATTTCTGTCTCGCAAACACACAGACGTAGCTGCACCTCGTGTTCTGTTTCTCCTCCTCTGCTATCAGCCTCCACCAATCATCAAAGATCTTTTATATGAATATTTGATTACAAATACACATGGCATTGGAATATCCCAAGTGTTGAAAACTTACGAATCTCATGCTTTATCCTAGAACATCTGCGTTGATCTTTGCACTAATGATGCAAAGCAACGTTGGGTACAAACAGCACACACCTTAGCACGAATCAAAGGGGTGGCAGTAGACTATACTGGCAGTGATTAAATTCTTCTCTGCACATTTTCAAGGAAAGAAAACAGATTAAGAATTTCCTAGAGGAAGCAATCTGCCTAAGAATTTTTACTGACTAAGTCTCAATTTTGAGGGTATGTCTTCCTAACATTCTGTGTGACTAAGTCTTCTCTCTGTGTCGAGAAGCACCTTCCCAACTGCTGGAGCTGAGAGGAGACCAGCTGCTCCCTTCACATGGGACCATTTTCACTGGACAGGATGACTTAATGACTATGTAACTCAGTTTTGGGTATCTGGCAGACTTCCCCCAAAAGTGGAACAGAACAAATCTGTTATTTCAGCAACACGAGCTCAATGCTTCAAGTGAATATCAGGAATCTGGAAAATGTTTTCTGCCACAGTAAGTATGAAAACTTCCTAACATACTGGAGTTCACAGATGTGATCAGTGGTTATAGTAATAAATGTGATTTTTTAAAATGTACTGTACAGTGAAAGGTATCAACATTTCAAAGATTTTACATGACTCAGTAAACCAACACTTAACAAATGACCAATGTATGATGTTATATAAAATTATATAAGAAGAAAAAGACCCATTCCAAGTACAAAACAGATGATTTTAATTTAACAGAGTATGATCTATATGAACAGAGTTCATCACTATGATTTCAAAATTTGGGGACAGGAGCAAACAATATTGACAATTACCTAAAAAGATTATATAAAAATGTTTTTTTCAACTATATATCTGTATGAGGCCAAACTCTTCACCAAGTTCATCCAGAATAACAAATCACACACAGGAGACTGAATGCAGAAACAGGTATCAGAATTCAATTAAACATAAAGGAGGTTTACAAAATGGTAAACCACCTCTACTCTTTCCATTTTGGAGATACAGTTATATCTTACTAAAATTATTCATGTTACCATGTAATGGGTTTTGTTCATTATTTTTTAAATTAAGTTATCAGAATTGCAGTATTAACTCCTATTATGGTAAATAGTGATAGATATAACCTATATAAACAAAAACAAGTAATGGTCCTGAATGATTTAAGAAAGTAAAGTAGGTTTAGAGGAGATTGAAAAGCTTGAGTCTAGAAACAACAAGTGGGGAGGACAAAAAAAGTCTTTTACCCCACCTTCAGCCCAGTGGTATGAGAAAGAGATGGAGAGAATGCAGCCACCAGTAAATAGGATTCGGGGAGGGCACATTCTTACTGAGCAGTCAAGTCGGGTTTTTTGCCTCTTTACCAGATCATTCCTCTCACCCTGAGCAGTCTTACTGTTACTGGACACGAACAGAAGATGCACCAGCTCTAGCTAACTAGTAACTGGGCACTCCCTCTTAAACCTACCAATCTCGCTTCCGCTCCCTCCATCCTGGACACTCCACAAGATGATGCTGCTCTCTGAGGCCACAGCCACCATTTTGTCCTTGTCTCCGTGTGGACCCCCGACCACTTTTGCATTTAAAGCTACTCGTTCAATAGTCCAATCCAAATATGGGCTTGTAAACACTTGTTGCCATCCTGATGATTCTTTGATTCTGTTGAATATAAACAGACAACATAAATAAGACTCAGCAGTACTTAGCAAAGAGAACATGAATGAATGTACCAAAATGAATTTAATCACAGCTATTTATCTATGTATTTACTAAAAAATACACAGAAACCACTTAAAAAGAGACTAAAGGTCTATACTCCTCCAAAGAATAATTCAGCAACATTCTCCAAACTATAAAGACTTAGAAACTTTAAAAAAAAAAAAAGGTAGTATCTTTTTGCATTTTACACAAAAAAGTGGTACTTTGTCATTATTTGTGAATAGAAATAGTCAATAAAAATCAGTTTCAGGAGAATTAATATTTGAATCTATCAATTACTATGTTACTATGTTTAACTGAGAATCATTTCTTGACACTTCAGATGATAGTTTATTAAAACAAACTAAGGGAGTGACCTGGTATATGATAGCCTGGCATAATCAAATGAATGAAATGTGACCTTTGGGAACCAATACTCTTCACCAAGTTCATCCAGAATAACAAATCACACACAGGAGACTGAATGCAGAAACAGGTATCAGAATTCAATTAAACATAAAGGAGGTTTACAAAATGGTAAACCACCTCTACTCTTTCCATTTTGGAGATACAGTTATATCTTACTAAAATTATTCATGTTACCATGTAATGGGTTTTGTTCATTATTTTTTAAATTAAGTTATCAGAATTGCAGTATTAACTCCTATTATGGTAAATAGTGATAGATATAACCTATATAAACAAAAACAAGTAATGGTCCTGAATGATTTAAGAAAGTAAAGTAGGTTTAGAGGAGATTGAAAAGCTTGAGTCTAGAAACAACAAGTGGGGAGGACAAAAAAAGTCTTTTACCCCACCTTCAGCCCAGTGGTATGAGAAAGAGATGGAGAGAATGCAGCCACCAGTAAATAGGATTCGGGGAGGGCACATTCTTACTGAGCAGTCAAGTCGGGTTTTTTGCCTCTTTACCAGATCATTCCTCTCACCCTGAGCAGTCTTACTGTTACTGGACACGAACAGAAGATGCACCAGCTCTAGCTAACTAGTAACTGGGCACTCCCTCTTAAACCTACCAATCTCGCTTCCGCTCCCTCCATCCTGGACACTCCACAAGATGATGCTGCTCTCTGAGGCCACAGCCACCATTTTGTCCTTGTCTCCGTGTGGACCCCCGACCACTTTTGCATTTAAAGCTACTCGTTCAATAGTCCAATCCAAATATGGGCTTGTAAACACTTGTTGCCATCCTGATGATTCTTTGATTCTGTTGAATATAAACAGACAACATAAATAAGACTCAGCAGTACTTAGCAAAGAGAACATGAATGAATGTACCAAAATGAATTTAATCACAGCTATTTATCTATGTATTTACTAAAAAATACACAGAAACCACTTAAAAAGAGACTAAAGGTCTATACTCCTCCAAAGAATAATTCAGCAACATTCTCCAAACTATAAAGACTTAGAAACTTTAAAAAAAAAAAAAGGTAGTATCTTTTTGCATTTTACACAAAAAAGTGGTACTTTGTCATTATTTGTGAATAGAAATAGTCAATAAAAATCAGTTTCAGGAGAATTAATATTTGAATCTATCAATTACTATGTTACTATGTTTAACTGAGAATCATTTCTTGACACTTCAGATGATAGTTTATTAAAACAAACTAAGGGAGTGACCTGGTATATGATAGCCTGGCATAATCAAATGAATGAAATGTGACCTTTGGGAACCAATCACTGAGGACTGGATTTTAAAGGTTTCACACAAAATGAAAAACAATTTCATGAGCCTATTCCTTCTCCATAAGTAAAGGTGTCTTATGATTTAGATTTAGTTGACTGAATACAAATGCTTTAAAATATAATTGTTGATAAACATATTTGTAAATTTTTAATAACTTTTGCTGTCCTAACTGAATTGAAGTCTTTCAGACATGCATTATTTTGTGGGGTTACACTTTAAGCCTTCAAACATTTAAAAACCACACAGTTAAGCAACCATGACAATAAACGACCCGAACTTTAATGATGAAATATTTATTTTTAAAGTTACACAAAACAAGTGACATAAAACAAAATTGTAAAGAATCTCTTTGCCTTACCCAAAGACAATAAATATGAGTAAGTACTCCTTTAAATAGTACCTGACATAATAACCACAAAAATCAAACTTCAGTATTCATAAATGATGACCACCTAACAACACTTTAGCTTTATTTTTGTTTAAAATGTATGCTAACTATAACCCACATAAATATGCAATTCAACCTTCTTATTAATTCCAAGAATTAATGATTTCCTTAAACTTATAGGCAATATGTAGAAAAATCTCACATGGTTTTCCTAGGCAACATATATGGTCTGTAATTACCCACTTCAGCCACTAGGTGGGATTCATGTGTCAAAATACAAAAATCAAAATAAGTATCCAATAAACCCTAAATACTGACAAAACACTGAGAAATTAAACCTAATCCTCTTAAGGACTGTCAGACTAGACAGACACAAAGCAGGGACTGCCAGTACTTCAAAAATAAAGACAATATGCCACTACGTGCATGCAGACATATACTAGGCACTACGCTCACCATTCTTCAAAAAAGGGATGCTGTACTGATTTAATGAGGTGAACAGTGTAATCTTATGACCACTGACTAATAAAATAATAAGACTAAATATGATCTAGTCTTTTACAAAAACTACTTCTAAGTCATTTTCCTCTAGAGAAATTAGGGTATTGTAAAACAAAAAGATGACAACCGTAAAAGAATCAGGACAGCACATTCGAGAGTGATTGTAACAATTACATAATTTAACTCAATGAGATATGTGCATTTACTACTTTTCAAGTTAAAATCAAGTACAAAAAAGAAGCAATGTTTGCTTTACATGTTTCCATACATGTAAATATGCAATTTTAAATGTGTAAAAACACAGAACAAGCTCTGATATTCCAACAACCCACATCTTTATTCCTCCATAATGAAACAAGACTCTGAAATCGCAATAGCTATGCAAAGAATATGGTTAACTTTCAAATTAAGACCATGAAAGATATAGTGGGGGGTATATGCTCTCAATTTTTTGAAACTTACTGTAAATATACTGCAACCATATTGTACAAGAATTGATAAATTTGTCAAAAGGACATAATCTAAAATGCCAATAAGAGAATGTTATTATTGTCTAACATGTTATTAGACACTAAGTTGTGTCCAAATCTTCTGCGACCTACAGCCTGCTAGGCTCCTCTGTCCATGAGATTTCCCAGGCAGGAATTTTGGAGTGGGTTGCCATTTCCTTCTCCTGGGTATCTTCCTGATCTAGGGATGGTACCCATGTTTCCTGCACTGGCAGGCAGATTCTTTATTGCTGAGCCACCAGGAAAGCCCAATAAAAACATATGTACAGATAATGGCCTTAAATGTAAATGGATTAAATGCTTCAACCAAATGGCAAAGACTGGCAGAATGGCTTTCTTAAAAAAAGACCTATTATATGTGTGCTGTTTGTAAGAGTTCCACTTCGTGTTCCACTTCGTATCCAGGGACACAAACAGACTGAAAGTGAAATGGAAAAGGGTTTTCAATGAAAATGTCAATCAAAAGAAAAGTTGCAGTAGTAATACTCATATCAGACAAAATAGACTAAAATAAAGACTTAAAAGAGACAAAAAAGGACACTACATAGTGAACAAAGAATCAAACCAAGAAGATACAACAAGTCTAAATATATATGCACCCAACATAGGAGCAAGTCAATAAATAAAGCAAATGTTAACAGCATGAAAGGAGAAAATTAACAGTTAACACAGTAATAGGAAAACTTTACCACCCCAACTGTATCAATGGACAGGTCATCAGACAGAAAATTAATAAGGAAACACAGGTCTTACATGACACATTAGATCATTAGACTAGATGTTATTAAAAAGATATTTATAGAACATTCAATCCAAAAGCAGCAGAATATGCATTTTTCTCAAGTGCAAATAGAAGATTCTCCAGGACAGATCACAAGCAGGCCATAAAGAAAGCTTTGGTAAATTTAAGGAAATTTAAATCCTATCAAGCATCATTTTGACCAATGCTATGAGATTAGAAATTAATTACAAACAAAAAGCATGTCAAGGCTGTATGTTGTCACCCTGCTTATGTAACTTATATGCAGAGTACATCACCAGAAATGCCAGGTTAGATGAAGCACAAGCTGGAATCAAGGCTGCCAGGGGAAATAACAAATGTCAAACACATAGATGATACCAACCTTATGACAGAAAGTGAAGAATTAAAGAGCTCCTTGATGAAAGTGAAAGAGGAGAGTGAAAAAGTTCACATAAAACTGAACACTGAAAAAGATCATGTCATCCAGTCCCATTACTTCAGGGCAAATAGATGGAGAAACAATGGAAATAGTGATAGACTTTATTTTGGGGGGTCCCAGAATCACTGCAGATGATGACTGCAGCCAAGAAATTAAAAGACACTTGCTCCTTGGAAGAAAAGTTATGACCAACCTAGAAGCATATTAAAAAGCAGATACATCACTTTGCCAACAAAGATCCATCTGGTCAAAGCTATGATTTTTCCTATGGTCTTGTATGGATGTGAGAGTTGGACTATAAAGAAGGCTGAGGCCAAAGAACTGATGCTTTTGAACTGTGGTGTTAGAGAAGATTCTTGAGAGTCCTTTGGACTGCAAGAGGATCAAACCAGGCAATCTTAAAGGAAATCAGTCCTGAATATTCACTGGAAGGACTGATGTTGAAGCTGAAACTCCAATACTTTGGCCACCTGATATAAACAACTGACTCATTGGAAAAGACCCTGATGCTGGGAAAGACTGAAGGCGAGAGGAGAAGAGGATGAGACGGCTGGATGGCATCACCGATTAGATGGACATGAGTTTGAGCAAGCTCCACGAGTTGGTGATGGTCAGAGAGAAAACACAGTCTCTTTAATAAATGGTGCTGGGAAAACTAGACAGTTACCTACAGAAGAATGAAATTAGAACATTTTCTAATACCACACACAAACTCAAAATGGATTGGGCTTCCTTGGTGGCTTACTGGTAAAGAATCCACCTTCCAATGCAAGAGACACAGATTTGATCCTTGATCCCCACATTGTACAGAACAACTTAGTCTATGTGTCCCAACTGTTGAGCCTGTGCACCAGAGCCCAGGAGCTGCAACTGCTGAAGCCCACATGCCCTACAGACTAGACTCTGCAACAAAGAGATGCCACCACAACGAGAAGTCTGTGCACTGAAGCTACAGAGTAGACCCTACTTGCAGCAACTAGAGAAAAGTCTGCACAGCAATGAAGACCCATCCCGTCACAAATAAATACATAAAATTATAAAAAATAAACTCAAAATGGATTAAAAACCTAAATGTAAGACCAGATCCTTCGAAAAGTCTTAGATGAAAACGTAGGGAGTATGCTTTGATATGCATCGCAGCAAGATCTTTTTTGAATCACCTCCTAGAGCAATTAAATTAAAAAGCAATAAATGGGACCTGTGTGTGTGTTAGTCGCTCAGTCGCTCAGTTGCTCAGTCCTGCTCTTTGGGACCCCATGGACTGGAGCCTGCCAGGCTTCCCTATCCATGGAATTCTCCAAGAAAGAATACTGGGGTGGTTTGTCATCTCCTTGTCCAGCAGATCTTCCCGACCCAGGTACAGAACCAGAGTCTGCGGCATTTCAGGCAGATTCTACACCATCTGAGCCACAGGGAAGCCAAATTAAACTTAAAAGCTTTGCACAGCAATGGAAACCATCCACAAAATAAAAAAACCCACAGGATGGGAGAACATATTTGCAAACAAAGAGATTGATAAGGGATTAATCTCCAAATATACAAACAAATCATGTAGCTCAATATTAAAAAAAAAACAAAACTGCAATCAAAAAATGGGTGAGTGGTCTAAACAAACATTTCTCCAAAGAGACATACAGATGACCAAGAGGTCCATGAAAAGAGGCTCAACATCTAATTGAGCCTTAATATCTCTAATCATTAGAGAAATGCAAAAACTACAATGAGCTCTCACCTCACACTAGTCAGAATGGCCATCATCAAAAAATCTACAAACAATAAATGCTGGAGAAGATGTGGAAAAAAGGGAACTCTTCTACATTTGTTGGTGGGAACATAAATTGGTATATCGTACAGAGAACAGTATGGAGATTCCTTAAAAACCTAAATATAGTACTACCATAGCATTCAGCAACTCCACATCTAGGCAGGTAACTGAAGAAAACCATACTTTGAAAAGATATATACACCTCAATGTTCATTTGCAGCAGATGTGGTACATATATAGAATGGAATATTACTCGGGCATAAAAAATGAAATGATGCCAGTAGCAACTCAGATGTACCTAGAGATAATCATACTAACTGAAGTAAAACAAAGACAAATATATCACATACATATAATTTAAAAAAAAAGATACAAGCTCATTACAAAACAGAAACAGACTCACAGACTTTGAAAACAAACTTATGGTTACCAAGTAAAACAAAGACAAATATCATATATCACATATATATAATTAAAAAAAAATACAAGCTCATTACAAAACAGAAACAGACTCACAGACTTTGAAAACAAACTTATAGTTACCAAAGGGGAAATGCAGGGTGGAGAGATAAATTAGGAGTTTAACATATGTACACTACTACATATAAAATAGATAATTAACAAAGATTTACTGTAAAGCACAGGGAAATCTACTCAATATTCTGCAAAGACCTATATGTGAAAAGAATCTAAAAAAAATGGATATACGTATATTTATGACTGAATCACTTTGCTATACACCTAAGCCTAACACAACATTGTAAATCAACTGTATACTCCAGTTTAAGACTTTAAAGTCCTGCCTCAATGGCTTCCCAGGTGGCTCAGGTGGTAAAGCATCTGCCTGCAATGTGGGAGACTTCGGTTGGATCCCTGGGATGGGAAGATCCCTTGGGAAAGGGAATGGCTACCCATTCCAGGCTTCTTGCCTGGAAAATTCCATGGACGGAGGAGCCTGGTAGGCTACAGTCCATGGGGTCGCAAACAGTCAGAGATAACTGAGCAACTGCACTTTCACTTTCCTTCCTGTTTTGATAGGAGTCTTGTAGCAATTAAAATCCACACTATAAGAGTAGTATCTGCCTCCAAGTTGATGTCTGTCCTTTCTATCTGAACTATAAAACTCCTCACCAAGTGTGGTAGGCAGAATAACGGCTCCCCAAACATGTCCTTCAGAGAAGGCAATGGCACCCCACTCTAGTACTCTTGCCTGGCAAATCCCATGGACGGAGGAGCCTGGTAGGCTGTAGTCCATGGGGTTGGACACAACTGAGCGACTGCACTTTCACTTTTCACTCTCATGCATTGGAGAAGGAAATGGCAACCCACTCCAGTGTTCTTGCCTGGAGAATCCCAGGGATGGGGGAGCCCGGTGGGCTGCTGTCTCAGGGGTCACACAGAGTCAGACACAACTGAAGTGATCTAACAGCAGCAGCAAACATGTCCTTGTCTAAATTCCTGAAAATGGTAAAAATGTTATCTTACATGGCAAAGGGGCTTTGCAGATGTGATTAAGTTAAAGAGATGGAGGGACTATCCAGGTGCCTAGAATGTAATACTAAGGTCCTCATAAGCAGCGGTAGATGAACAGGACACAAGGAAGAGATCTGAAGATGCTACGCTGATGGTTTGAAAATGTAAAAAAGGAAATGTGATTAAAGGAGCACAGATGGCCTTTAGAAGTTGGGAAGGACAAAGAAACTTGCTAGAGCCTCCAGAAGGAACACAAACCTGCCAAAATCTTGACTATAGCCCAGCAAGATCCAATTGGAAGTTTTCTGAACTCCAGAACCGAGTGAGGAAAATAAATATATGGTAATTTGTTATACAGAAGGAAGAAACTAATATACCAAGGCACCTACATTATTTTCATTTTATACTTCTCCTCAGCTGAAACTTCATTGTTCAGTTGATTTGTCAGTTGCTTCCATACCACTCTACTCCCTTAGGAAGAGAAACCATAAAGTGAGGAGGGGTAGCTCTCAGACTGAGCCCAGTCCCACTGCCTGTCCCACTGAATCAAAGAATTACTAATAATGTTGTCAAAACTAACACTACTCACTTATACCAGAGACCAGGAACATGGTGTTCATTCTAATGCATCTTAGGAATCTACTATGTGCCCGGGACATGAGCAGCACTGGGATGGAGAGAGTTGAGAACTCTGTCATTTCTTTCCCCAGGATGACCTAGGGAATTTCTCCAACTTGGTTTTCTCATTAGTAAAATAGGGATGATGAGCTCCATGCTACAGGTTGTTGATAATTAAATGAGAATATGTATGCAAGAGACTTCAGGGTTATATGCCTGGCATAAAATAACAGCTGAATAAGTCCTAACTGGAAAGTCCATTAATTTCTCAATATTCAGAAGCTATTTTTATGGAACTGGATGTTTTCCCAATATTTACTAATCAGGAGCCTCTAGAGCCGAGTCATCTTATTTTGAAGAGCTCTCCCTTCTTCTCGCATCTCTCCATTCCTTCCCCAACTCCGAGATACATAATTTCTGCTCAGTGCTGAAATGATTTGCCAAACCAGACTCTGTCAGATTTCCCTTTGCCTATTTTTCTTCAAGAGATGGACCCCAGGCAGAAAAAGGGTTCTGGAGGTTGGTAAGGAGACTCTGCAACTAAAAACACAAATGTGGTTTGGGGTGGGTACCACAAGAAGGCAGAAATACAAGCACACAATGATTCTTTCCTAAAGATCCAGATGGAGGAGCCACATGTGTTAGGGTGATTTTGCTTGCCTAAGTTCTTTTTTTAATTTTAACACTATATATTAGCACAAAATCCCTCACTGCTTATTTTCTACTGGACTTTTCTCAATATAACTTTCACTGTTTTCTTTCCAACATCTCACTACCAGGCTAATTAGAAAGGAAGCTTATTCTACCTCTCAAAGGTTAAATTATGAAGTCAAACACATATGCAAGTTTTTCTCTTTAACACATAAGAATATTTCATCTTATTTCTCTTCCATCTAACACAACATACAAAAATCCTCCAATCTCCTATTTCAAATTCTCACCAGCTAATGAAAGGAAAGATTAAGAAGATCAATACACAAATAGGCCTATGGAACAGGATTAAGAGCCCAGAAATAAGTCCAAGCATATATAGTAAACTAATGTTTGATAAGGTAGCAAAAATACTAAATGAAGAAAAAGTAGCCTCTTCAATAAATAATGCCTGGAACACTGGATATTTAAACAGAAAAGAATTAAATTTGACCCTTACTGGCTTCCCTAGTGGCTCAGACAGTATAGAATCTGCAATGCAAGTGATGCAGGTTCAATCCCCAGGTCAGAAGTTCCCCTGGAGAAGGGAATGGCAAACCACTCCAGTATTCTTGCCTGGGAAATCCCATGGACAGAGAAGCCTGGCAGGCTACAGTAAATGCAAGGAGGCAAAGCAGCTGTCGGAGGAGGCTTACAAACACCTGAGGAAAGAAAAGAAGGGAAAGGCAAGGGAGAAGCATGAAGATATACCCAACTGAACACAGGGTTACAGAGAACAGCAAGAAGAGATACGGCCTTCTTGACTGAACAATGAAAAGAAATAGAGGAAAACAACAGAAGGGGAAAGACTAGAGATCTCTTCAAGAAAACTGGGGTATCAAGGGAACATTTCATACAAGGATGGACATGATAAAAAAGGACAGAAACAGTAAGGACCTAAAAGCAGAAGAAATTAAGAAGAGGTGGCAATACACAGAAGAACTACACAGAACAGTCTCAATGACTTGGACAATCACAATGGTGTGGTAACTCACCCAGCCGACATCCTGGAACATGAAGCCAAGTGGTTCTGAGGAAGAATTACCACGAAACACCTAGTGCAGGTGACCCAATTCCAGCTGAGCTATTTAAAATCCTAACAGATGATGCTGTTAAAGTGCTGCACTCAATGTAAGCATGTTTGGAAAACTCCGCACGACCATAGGACTAGCAAAGGTCAGTTTTCATTCCAGTCTCATAGAAGGGAAACGTCAAAGAATGTTGAAAACTATCATACAATTGCACTCATTCTATATGCTAGCATTTTGAGCTCATTATGCTCAAAATCCTTCAAGCTAGTCTTCAGCAGTACATGAACTGAGAAATTCCAGATGTACAAGCTGGATTTAGAGAAGGCAGAGGAACCAGAAATCAAATTGCCAATACCTGTTGGATCAGAGACAACAAGCGAACTCCAGAAAAATACCTACTGCTTCACTGACTACTTGGAAGCCTCTGACTGTGTGGATCACAAAAAACTGAGGAAAATTCTTCAAGAGTTGGGAATATTAGACAACCTTACCTTTCCCCTGAGAAAACTGTATATGAGTCAAGAAGCAACAATTAGAACTGGACATGAAACAACGGACTGGTTCCAAACTGGGAAAGGAGTACATCAAGGCCATATAATGTGATACTGTGTATTTAACTTCTATACAGAGCACATCATGTGAAATGCCAGACTGGAATCAAGAGTGCCGGGAGAAATACCAACAACCTCTGCAGATATGCAGATGATCCCACTTTAGTGGCAGAAAGTGAAGAGTAACTAAACAGCATCTTGATGAAGGTGAAAGAGGAGAGTGAAAAAGCAGGCTTAAAACTCAACATTCAAAAAACTAACATCATAGCATCTGGTCCATGGCAAATAGAAGGGGGAAAGTGAAAATATGGGCAGATTCTCTTTTCTGGGTTCTAAATGACTGAGAACTGTGACAGCAGCCATGAAATTAAAAGATGTTTGCTCCTTGGAAGGAAAGCAATGACAAACCTAGACAGCATATTAAAAAGCAGAGACATCACTCTGCCAACAAAGGTCCATTTAATCCAAGGTACAGTTTTTTCAGTAGTCATGTACGGATGTGAGAGTTGGACCATAAAGAAAGCTGAGCACCAAAGAACTGCTTGCTGCTTTTGAACTGTGGTGTTGGAGAAGACTATTGAGTCCCTTGGATTGCAAGGAGATCAAACCGGTCAATCCTAAAGGAAATCAGTCTTAAATATTCATTGGAAGGACTGATGCTGAAGCTCCAATATTTTGGTCACCTGATGCGAAGAACTGACTCATTGGGAAAGACCAAAGGAAGGAAAGGGGATAACAGAATATGAGATGGTTGGATGGCATCACCAACTCAATGGACATGAGTTTGAGCAAGCTCCGGGAGCTGGTGATGGACAGGGAAGCGTGGCATGCTGCAGTCCATGGGGTTGCAAAGAGTTGTACACGACTTAATGATTGAACACCACCACCATTCCCCCATCATCAACATTTCTCACTTCATACAGTAATTCTGAACTAAGAATCCTACCTTTCAGCCAAATAAAAAGAGAAATACCTAGTATATACTTTTCCTTGTTCCCACTAGTTTCTGAGAATGCAAGAATTAGATAAAACAAAACTACCTTGCACATTAGATACTAAACTACATCACTTCTGTTCACAATGGTCCTGCTTAACTACCTCACTCCCAAGTGTACAGTGCTCATGACCAATGTAGAATCTTACTCTCCTCTAAGAGTACACTATTTAATCACTACAGACAAAAAACACAGGGATCACATTCACAAACCTGCCTCATTTAACACAACAGTTAAACGGTTTGGAAGCTGGATAAACTAAAGCAAGAAGGCGTAACTTCAAATTATCTCACTTATTTCACAGTTTATACTGTATGGGAAATATTTAAACATACTGAGGCTATCGGTATTTATAAAATTAGTTGTAAAAATAAAAGTAAACTGAATTTAATCAGGAGGCAAAATTGGAAGGAAAAAAAATCTGACGACTAAAATTAAATAGCTCTTAATCACAGCTATTAAAAAATACTCTCCAAAGCAAAAAGCAAACCATTATTAATTATATAATACCTGTAACACACAGCAAAATGGGCATATGCAGCTACAATCCAGTTGTGATGGCCAGCTACTATTAGCACCTTTCGTGGATCCACAGGAAACCCTGTTGACATTAGAAAAAGTAATGTTTTTTGTGTTCTAAAAGAGGGGTTTGCAAACTATGGCCAAGAGGCCAATTCCAGTCCTCTGCCTGTTTTGAGAAAGAAAGCTTTGTTGGAACACAGCCAAGCACATCTGTCCACACATCAAAGCTGCTTGTGTGTTACAAAGAGAAATGAGCAGTTCCAACAGAACCTTCAGGCTCATGAAGCCCACTATGTCCACCATCTGGCCCAAAAAAAGTCTGTCAACCTCTGTTCTAAAGGTTTACAGCAAACAGAATATTACAAACTTTTTAAATAAAATATTAGGTGAGACTTTTCAAGATAAAAACGGGAAATCTAGATTAAAAAGAGATACAGCACAAGCTACATCGTTAAAAATAATTACTCTATATCTAGAGCTAAAAACGTACATACTTTTCTTATTTATGTAAGCTATGCTTACCTAGCCTAACAGTTTCTTCTCCAGTTCCAGAAAGAACAGGCTGCGTACCATTTCCTCGAGCTTCACCTTCTGTAAAATTTAGTCCATTTCTAGAATCAGCTGAGGATCTATTAGTGTTGTTTATTTTACGACTAGGAATACCTATGAAAGCAAGGAAGATAAATTTTTTAAGTTCACCCACCAAAATTTGAAAATTTCATATGTTCTTATGGCTAAAAAACAAAAAACTAAACATTATAGCTGAAATTTATCTTCTAATATAGCAATTTACTACAAATAAGTACCGTAATAAATAAGATGAAATTTTTTAAAAAAGATTTCTGATATTTTCCATGTTATATATTTAATAAGTAAGACTAAGATTTATCGTATGTATAATACCAAATCAATGACCACTAATTCATTCATTC
>SJYC01045005.1:0-16785 GCA_006408675.1 Madoqua kirkii | reverse complement strand
TGTGTCGTTCCCACCAAAATTTGAAAATTTCATATGTTCTTATGGCTAAAAAACAAAAAACTAAACATTATAGCTGAAATTTATCTTCTAATATAGCAATTTACTACAAATAAGTACCGTAATAAATAAGATGAAATTTTTTAAAAAAGATTTCTGATATTTTCCATGTTATATATTTAATAAGTAAGACTAAGATTTATCGTATGTATAATACCAAATCAATGACCACTAATTCATTCATTCTGTCACTAACTCTTTACATTTATGGAACAGTTACTATGAGATAGGTACTATTCACTAATTTAAACTTTATTAAGTTTACATTTTAACTTCAAACTTTATTAAGTTTAAATTTTTAAACTTTATTTACTAATTTAAACTTTATTCAGCTTTAGAGCTGAATTGCCCTGTACTTCCAAGCATCCCTTATTTGGCAGAGGAGCCTTTTTGAAATCATTTTGAAATGAATTCTTGTTCAAAACTCTGCTACAACACAGGCACAGATCCAACTGTACTAACTAACTGAAGAGGGGCAGAAATGACATGCACCTCACCCTCCTCTCCCCTATACGCTGACAAATCTCTGCAAAGCTCCTAGGGTTCCACAAAGGAGATGGGACAACCAGCTCTCAAACATAGGAATTAGCAAATTTGACCAAAGCCAAGTCCAGTCTGATGGCTGTTTATGTAAGTAAAGTTGTATTAGACACCGTCACATCCATCCATTTCTGCAGTTTACAGTGGAGTTCAGTTAACTGCCACAGAGATCTTCTAGCTCACAAGCCTAACTGGTCCTCTACAAAAAATATTTGGCAAACTCTTACCCTACCTTAGAGTCTGACCTAACTTCTGTTAAGATTAAAGTTCTTATCTTTTCTAGTAGATTTACAAATGAGATAATCAAGAAGCAGATTTTCTTATTCACACATTTGTACTTAACGTAATGATAAAAAGACATGAACAACTCAATGAACAAAGCAGAAGTACCTGGCGGAGGCAAGTAACCGTGGAAAAGGACACTGCCGCAGGACGAACGCTCCAGCTCTTCACATAAGAGAAGCCTTCTTACTAAAAACATTTCAAAGCAAACTTGTCAAGAGTACATGCAAACACAGCAATAGCACTCCACTTATTTTCTTAGTTAAAGAGGATAAGGAAAGTAAAGGGAAAATGTTTAAGTTAAATCAGCTGACAGTATCTTTTTTCTATGAAAATCCACAAAAAGCAAGCACTGACTAGTCCATCAAAAATTAGGACCTGATATAAAACACACTTCATTTGGGCAAGCTGAGTGCTCAAAGGGTCGAATCATAAATAAAAAATAGTAGTAAGATACATACCTAGTGGAGTGATTCCATAAAATTCAGCTTCATGTCGAAGAACATTAATACTCACTCCCCTACAAAGAAACAAATTAATGATGTAAATCTTCTAACACTGGCAGCCTGGATTATCATCTGAAGCAGAAAAAGTACTAGGCTCTTAACATGAACAAAATCATGAGCTTTAAAACTTACTTCTTTCCTAAGATCCTTAATCATTTGAAGAAGTATAAACAATAAAACCACACACTACCATGAACTTTTTCTTATGAGAAAACCACTCATACATAGATGAACTGGATGACTAAATTAGAGATGAGGGCTTTATAGGGTTAATAAAAGTCATTATCAATAAGTATCTAAGAGGCAAACAAGAGTAGAAATCATTTATAAGAGTAGAAATTAATTGCTTCTGACTGTAATTTCTATACATATTCTAACCTCCCCAATTAATCTACAAGCTCCCTGCAAGCATGATCCACCTCTGATCCACGTCTGTGTACGTCACACAGTGCCTACCACAGTGCGTGTATGTAACAATCAGCATGACTCTTCTGATCAGAAATCAAAAATAAAAGCAAAACAGAAGGTAGGAAGGAAAAAATGATCAACCTTAAGAAAGGCTATGTTATCCAGACAGCGATATTACAATAAAGTAATAAGAAAATAAGTTTGAAAAAAAAAAAGGAAACTTAAGATTTTAAGAGCACTCATTTTAGGTTTCAGTTATAATTGTCCTTATTTTAAAAACACTGCCTGGGCAAAAAGGAGAGGGGGCATCACTAAGGATTCCATGAAAATTAAAATGATAATAAAGGAATACTGTGAACAACTCTGTCCTGCAAATTTGAGAACCCAAATGAAACGGACAATTCCTTGAAACACATGATCTGCTAAACTCACACCAAAAAGAAACTATCTCAGTCTATATGTATTTTTTAAAAAAAGATCAACAATAACCTTCCAAAAGAGAGAGCACTAGGCCCAGGATTCACTGGTAAATGCTACCAAATATTTAAGGAAGAAATTATACCAATTATCTACAATCTCAGAGAAAGAAGCAGAGAGAAACCTTATTTATTTTATAGGGCAAGGCCCACATTACTTTAACACCAAAACCAGAAAAATGCATCACAAGAAAATTACAGACCAATATCTCTCATGAACATAGACACTATAATTCTCAAGAAAATATCTGCAAACCAAATCCAACAATGTATAAAAAGAAATTTATGCCACAACCAAGCAGGATTTATTTCAGGTATGAAAGTTGGTTCAATATTCTGAAATCAATTAATGTAATCTTTCACATCAACAGACTCACATGACCACATCAACAGGTGAAAAGAAAGCATCTGACAAAATCTAACATCTATTCATAAAAAAAAAACTCAGTAAACCAGGAACTGAGGGGAATTTTTTCAACTTGATAAGACTTTTTAAAAAATATCCTATATCGAGCATCATATTTACTGTGAGAACTTTGAACTAACATCTGGTTACAAGACAAAGATTCCATCATCACTCTTTTCAACTTCATACTGAAATCCTTATTAACACAATAAAACAAGAAAAGAAAAGGCATACAGATTGGGAAGAAAGATAAAAAACTGATTATCACAGATGATATGACTGTCAAAATAGAAAATCCAAAGGAATGAACCTGAGAGGGTAACAGGCAGGAAGGCCAGGGGTCTCCAAACGGCGGAGGAAATAGCCTGCAAGTGTCAGACATTTTCTCTCTCTTAAGCGGCAGGAGGAAACAAACTAGCAATACTTTTTCCTTCTCTATACAAATTTAAAAGGAGGTTTCTCTTAAAATTCTGTGTTGTCATAATGATACCTGGTTTCACCTGAAGTTAACCATTGCCTTTTTCTTATGAAAATGTTTATCTTAAGCTACGCTAATGTACTGTGCATTTACCCTAAATTCTGTCTTCAAGTCGGTTCTGCCAAAATTTTGGGCTCAGAACCTACTTGATAAACCAATATGTTATACTCCGATATTGTTCCTCTAATCTATGTAAAGGAAACTATTTGTATGGTGATCTGCCCTTCTTCAAGATTCAAGTTAATCATTTTATGGCCCAAGATAAACCATTTGGAGCCAAGGTTATCCCAAAATACATCTTATGGGTGAGGGGCCTGGTGCCAGCCATTCTACGTTTTGAGACATTCCTTTCTTTCATTAACAGACTGCTGGTGACTATGTAACATCCAGCTAAAGACTAGCAGGGGGGTACTCTTTCTGCCCTCTTCTGATGCCTATGTCAGAAGCTTTCTCTATCTCCTTTATACTTTAATAAAACTTTGTTACACAAAAGCTCTGATTGAATTCTTCTCCTCCAGGGGCCAAGAATCCCAGCGTCGTAATTCAACAATAACCTTTCAAACCCAAAACTCTTGGAGTTAATAAGCAAGTAAATCAAGGTTGTACCATGTAATGTTAATGTACCAAAGTCTACTGCTTTTCAATATACCAACAGTGAATAAGAGAAACTTGAAGTTAGAAACAACACCATTTACACTAATACTCCCCTAAAAAGTAGTCAAGGATAAAACTAAATACACACGCAATATATAGATACAAAATCTACAAGAAAGAAAACCACAAAACTCTGATGGCTAAAATCAAAAAAACAGAAAAATGGAGAGATATTTCTAGTTCGTGGACAGGAAGATGCAGTACTGTTAAGACATCAGTTCTTCCCTATTTGATTTGATTCAATGCAATTCTAATCAAAATCTAGCAAGTTAATTTATCAGTATCAACAAGTTGATTCTAAAGTTTACGTGAAAAGGCCCAAGGGCCAAAACAGCCAATATAATACTGAAGAAGAACAAAGTTGGAGCACTGCCATTCCCCAATATCAAAACTGGAAACCTAGAAAAACCAAGATCATGTGGTACTGGTAAGAAACAAACAAATCACGGAGTAGAACAGAAAGCCCAGAAATAAATCCCATACATAAAATCAACCGATCTATAGCAAAGAAGCAAAGGCAAAATAATGAAGTAACAGATAGTGCTGAAACAAGAAGACATCAACATGCAAAAAAAAAAAAAATAAAGATAACATTTAGGAGAAAACCTAAATGACACTGGGTATGGTCATACTTGTTTAGATATAGCCCAAAGACACAATCCATGAGAGGAATAAGAATAAGCTAGATTTCATTAAAATTAAAACATTCTGCTCTACAGAAGACAACGTCAAGAAAATGAAAAGCCACCAAATGAGGCAAAATATGTGCAAATGACAGATCTGATAAGAGACTGTTGTCCAAAGTATACAAAGAACTCTTAAAACTCAACAATAAAGAAACTAATTCAATCAAAACATGGGGCAAAGATCTCAACCAAAGCTATAAAGGCAGCAAACATATGAAATAAGATGCTCCAAATCATATGTCATTAAGCAAACATTAACTAAGACAAGTTACTACCACACATCAATTACTATGGCCAAAATCCAAAATGCTGTCAAGGATATGAAACAACAGCAAACCTAATTCACTGCCGGTGGAAAAGAAAAATGATGGTCACTGTCAAAAACAGTCTGCAGGTTTCTTATAAAACTTACCATATGATCCAGCAACTGTACTCCTTGACATTCACCCTAAGGAGTTGAAAACTTAATGTCCATGCAAAAACCTGCACATGGATATTTATAGAGGCTTTATTCATAACAGCTAAGACTTGGAAGCAACTAAAATGTTCCCTTCAGTAAGTGAATGGAAAAACAAATTGGTATCCAGGTAATGAAATATTATCAGCACTAAAAAGAAGTAACATGAAAGAAACTTAATTGCCTATTACTATGCGAAGAGTTGACTCACTGGAAAAGACTCTGATGCTGGGAGGGATTGGGGGTAGGAGGAGAAGGGGTCGACAGAGGATGACGCGGCTGGATGGCATCACGGACTCGATGGACATGAGTCTGAGTGAACTCCGGGAGTTGGTGATGGACAGGGAGGCCTGGCGTGCTGCAGTTCATGGGGTCACAAAGTCAGACACGACTGAGCAACTGAACTGAAGTGAATGAAGCCAATCAGAAAAGGCTCCATACTATGTGAATCCAACTATGACATTTAGGAAAAAGTCAAATTATGCACATTTTTGAAAGATCAGTGGCTTGAGGAGAGAGAGAACAACAGGCAGAGAACAAAAATTTTTAGGGCAGTGTAAGTACTGTGTATAGTATTATAAAGAGGTCCACATGTCATTATATGTTTGTGCTAACTCCTAAAATGTACAACACCAAGAGTGAACTGAAGATAAACTATGAACTTTGGGTGATTATGACATCAATGCAAGTTCATCAACTGAAAAAAAGAAAAAATGTATCATTCAGGTAAATGCCATTAATAATAGAGGAATAACGGAAGCAGGGGGCACATGGGAAACCTCTGTACCTTCCTCTCAATTTTGTTGTAAACATAAAACTGCTCTTTAAAAAAAAATTTGATAGGCCTAATAGACACATGTGATGGAAATATTAAATTGCTTTTATCTGAGAAAGTGGTTGTTACTAGCTTAACATAAGAAAAGTTAAAACTGGCTTACTTCAGGAGGGGGGTTCAGGATGGGGAACACGTGTATACCTGTGGTGGATTCATGCTGATGTATGGCAAAACCAATACAATATTGTAAAGTAATTAACCTCCAATTAAAATAAATAAATTTATATTAAAAAATAAAGTATTAAAAAAAAGAAAAGTTAAAACTTTCTTATTCTATTTCAAAACTACCTGTCAACAGTACAGTAGCTCAGGACACAAATAACAGTTTTGGAGAGGACAAGTAGGATAATAATACAGAGTGATAAAGGCAACGGAAGAATTTTATGTGAAAAATGGAAGCAGAATATAGTGTTCTTTTATCAATTCCTTCCCACCTTCTTTTAGAAGATACTACTCACAGAATTTAAGTTTGCTAGACTGCCATTAACTGAAATAAAGAAGCAAGTTGTAAGAAAAGCAATGAATACAGATATTTAAACTACTGCTGCCTTTTATGGATAATTTAGTTGTAAATGAGTCACAAGGACACTGACAAGAAGTAAACTTAGATTTTCATCAAATGCTAAAAATAATTTTACCCCAGAAGAAACAGTTAATAATAAACTTCCCACCTACCACCCCAGGCCAAAAAATAAACAAACACAAAGCCCCACCAAATTAGTATTCATTTAATAAATATCCACTAAGCATTTTACAATACATAATTTTTTTTAACAACACTCTGAATACAGCAAGGAACAAACCAAACAAAAAAAATCTTTGCTTTCAAGAAGCTTATATTCTAGTGAATATGTCAAAAATTATGTAATATTATACAGAAGTGGCTTAAACAAATATTTAGAATTCTAAAACCTGTATCTAAAAAAGTATTAATAGGTCCTAGTAAAAGTTCATTAGGCATGAAAGGTGAAAATGAAAGGTGAATATATAAAATAAAACAACAATGAAATACAAATTTGATTGTAGCTTCCTACTAGGAATCCAGACCATGGCAAAGTTCAGAAATAGTTTAAATTGTTCTTTACTTGTGTCAAGTAAAACTGTATGGTTATGTGTCACACAAAAAAATGTATGGCTATATGTCAAGCATAATACTTGATCCTGCAGGTATACAGGAAACAATGCAAGCCCTTTTAGAATCTCTTGTAAGACAGAATACTGGAGTTGCGGCAATACAGGAAACTCTGAACACCTGTCTGTATCAGGTGACACAGCAGAGTCGTCAGAAAGAATAAGATCAAGCCAAGAGCAGAAAGGGTTGAAAGTGTTCAAGGAAGAGAAACTAAGCAGGGGCTAGATTAACAGGGAAGTCCAAAATCCTTCACCATTAATCCAGCAGCTGATTAAATAAGAGTTTTAAGCAAAGTAATAACTAACTAGATTTTGAACTGTGGTGTTGGAGAAGACTCTTGAGAGTCCCTTGGACTGCAAGGAGATCAAACCAGTCAATCATAATCCTGAATATTCATTGAAGGACTGATGCTGAAGATCCAATACTTTGCCCACCTGATGTGAAGAACAACTGACTCAGTAGAAAAGACCCTGATGCTGGGAAAAATTGAAGGCAAGTAGAGAAGGGAGTGACAGAGGATGAGATGGCTGGATGGCATCACCGACTCGATGGACATGAGTGTGAGCAAACTCTGGGTGTTGGTGGATGAACAGGAAAGCCTGGCATGTTGCAGTTCATGGGGCTGCAAACAGTTGAACATGACTGAGCGGCTGAACTGACTGAATAACTAGATTAGATTTATATTTTCAGGATATAATTTTGGCTACAGTGTGAAAGATGAATTGAAGGGATAAGACTGAAGGCAGGGAAACTGGCGAGGAAGCTTTGAGAGTAATCTATTAAGAGACGATTGTGGCCTGAATCAGTGAGAGAAATTCTGAGGGAACTTTCAAGCAAAAATAATCTTGAGGCAGGGAAAAAACTTTCCTTCATAAACTAAGACCAAAACCATGCCTACCAATAAAAATTTACTTTAAAAAGATACATTTCTTGGGACTTGCCTGGTGGTCCAGTGAACAGACTCCCCATTTCCAATGCAGGGAGTCAGGGTTCAATCCCTGGTAGGGGAACTAAGATCCTGCAAGCTGTGAGGTGCCACCAAAAGTACATATGTAAAGAAAGAAAAGCTTAAAAAAAAAAAGATACATTTCTTACCTTAAGTCTAGTTCTTTTGTCCGAAGAAAATTTAAAATGGGTGCAAATGCTGCTGGATCTCTATCAATAAATATCTGTAAATAAAAAGAATCACAAATTATATTTTCAAATTATAAGCTTCTAACTTTAATATCTATAACACTAACAGAACCCATACTGAATTACATAAAAACTCTATTTCCTTGACTATACTCTTAAATTTTAATGCTTCTAAAATGGAAATGCAGTTATAACCACTACTATATACTGTATAAATGTACAGTAGAAATGGTGTCTTCTCTCTCCCTGAAAAGCTATCATTAGATTGATGTTTTAATATGCAGGGCGAAAATGGTATCAAATTAGCCTATTTCCTCATTTCTAATTCGCTTAAATTTCTATATTTATTTTCAGCAGCACTGGGTCTTCACTGCTGTGCACAGGTTCTCTACAACTGCAATGAGTGGTGCCCACTCTGGCTGAGATGTACAGGCTTCTCACTAGCATACGCTTCTCTGGAGCACAGGCTCCAGGGCACTTGGGCTTCAGTTATTGCAGTGCCTGGGCTTAGTTGCTCCACGACATGTGGAATTTTCCCAGACCAGGGATTCAACCATGTCCCCTGCACTGGTGGGTGGCTTCTTAATCACTGGACCTCCAGGGAAGTCCTTATTTCTATTTAACTAACATCTTTAGTCAAGGGGATTCTGAAAGGAAAAATTTTTATCTGAAATATTCTAGAATTTAACACTTTGAAAATAATATGCATAAATAATACTTTTTATATCACCTGATCCCTAATTATTGGTGATAGTGATTATGATTTACATAATCTGTGACTTAAACGAATCATTAAAACAACCGTGTACTTTTATAATACATATGGGGCAATCAAGAAAAGTCAAACCTGAATAACACTTTCACACTGTTTTTCAGTTTTGACAGTTTTGCTTGTCTTGATTGTCCCGTGTGTATTATAAAAGTACACTTTCACATACCACTATCTGTTTTCTCAAGGATTAAGGGTGGGGTGAGATAAAAAGTTACAAGAACAAATTTTTTTTTAAATAACAAATACAGTGTCATGGAATAAGGTCACATGTAGTTGGCCATGGCTGAAGCAACTGAGCACCCACTCACCACGAAACACTTATGGGGAAATGTTTAGAAATAGGAAACATACAACTGATAACTCTTTATAGGAATGTATGCCAATACTATTTTGAACCAATTACAAACGCTCTAACTATAAAACTGAATACCTTTTAAGATTTATGTAAGTCAGACAGCAGAATGAAGCAAAAAATATACCTCCTTATACTATGATCAATTATTATATACAGTGTTCTATACAATGAATGAGGTTCTTTTGGCTTCATTAATTCTTGCTTTTTATTAGAATCAACCTGAAGTTGAAGAAACACTATAGATTTGTGGGTCTTATTACTGATGTCCTTTCTGTAATCTCACATGGACATATTTGCTCATGCTACTTTATTTGATCTGCAAATCTCACCACAGCAAATAAACCACCTGAGGTCATTTTGCTGCCTCCAAATTGAAAGTCTTACTTGCTTTTCACAGTTACTTGACCTGCTACTGTGCATATTAAAACTGCTTTTAAAATACAGATATACATTTTTGTGTGCTGAAACTTAATAATTCTTTACTTCCCTCACTCCACTATTGCTGCACAAGTTCATAAGGTTATTCTCCAAAACAAAAAATTGTAGGGCTTCACAAATTTGCAACATTGTACCACTCTAATATCAAAATGTTTTCCTGTTTACACCTATCTAATTACTGTTAAAAGTTCAATTACTGACTAAAAGAACTATTTCCTCTCGACAATGTAAGCGCAGATCCTTCAATTTCTAATGATTATTTAAAATAGTATATGCAGTACTCTCTTTTGAGTTTTCATCTATAATTCCAGAAATAATTCATGACAAGAAATAAAAACCTAAGAACGTATACTTTTATTCAGTAGTTATTAAGAGTAGTTCCCCTATCTTCTAAGAGTATAAGGACCAAACATTAGAGCATTATTTGATCTAATACTCACAGCACCAGTTTCATCTCGAAGTGTTGAAATTCTTCCACTCAGCAAACTAAAAATCATTAACATTAAGACAGGATTAGGTTTTAAAATCTGAGTATGAATAAAATGCCCCAATTCTTTCAAAGGTCAAGACCAGTAAAAATGAAACATTGTATCTCCAAAGTAAATAACAACTTAAATATTCAAAGAATTAAGAATTTATCTAATAAAAATATTAATGCAAGAGAATTTTTATTGTTTTAATAAATAATCCCTTTATTTTTTAAAAGTACTAAAGAATTATATGAAATACCTGGAAAAAAAAGAATCTGGAATCCACATAAGTGTTTGTCTTGAGGTACTGAATCTGCAATTAAAAAGTATATGGTATTACAAGGGAGGACAAGATTTGAAATGTCAGTGTTAGTTAACTTGCTTTAAACCGCTGGCTAATGACTTACAAGTTGTTGCACAGCTATAGCTCTATCAGTTATATTCATTAACATCTAACACTGTAAAATTCTGCTTTCATTTCAGAGTTAAGATTATTCCAAGAACTCTCAACAAAATAATTAATTCGCTTACATATAAAGCTTCCTAAACACCACTTTCTAACATGCCCATCACACTAAGTCTAAACTTCTCAACATATGAAATTATCTTCAGGTCACCATTTCACCTCTCCAACACAAACTACTGCCCTCTAATAAGATAGCACTTAACATCCCCATATAATCCATACTTACACCATCTTAGAACATTTCAGAATCTTGATCGCAGCTGTACCAACCTCATGTTCAATTTTCCCATCTTTCTACCCATCTTTCTTGATACCACGAAGGTTTTATCTTCTCCTTAACTGGCTTTTCCAAATCGTCTATCCTATAGTAGCTTTTTGAGCCCATATTAATTCCACTGAACATAGACATTTAATGCTTCCTTTACAGTCTTACGCTATTCACAACCATTGAATTCATTCATTCAAAAAATCACTCAGTAAACACTGTTTTGAGGTTAACTCCATCTGATCAAGGCTACTTATTAACACCAACGGTGGGGTTGGGCGGAGAGCATGCTTTATCAAAGCCTACTGTAACAGACCAAGACAAAACAATAAACTGACATAGACTAGTAAGGCAAAGAATCTGATACAGGGTTCAACTGATGTCTGAATATTTTCATTTTAAGACTCATCACACTGCACTATGTATTCCTGACTCGTTGCCCCATCATCATGTGTCCTCGCACAGAAGAGAGCCTTACAGACCTTTATTTTTTCTCCACATTCATTTTCCAGCATCATGACTGTTTTAAAGCAGTTCCTATGCCCATTAATCAGACTGAGAAAGCAGCCAGTTTACCCAAGAAAATATGGCGAATTTTCCCAAGCGAATTTTCCCAAGCGAATTTCTTAGCACGATCTTTAAGAAAAAATGAAAAGTAGATTACAACTAAGTAGAGGAAACTGACCTGGTCAAATGGAAGCAAACCCAGTAAACAGTAAACTGAAAGATCCAAGGATCCACTGCAAAAAATGAATCACTTGTTTTGGAAGCCACCAAATTCATTTCCAAATAAGGATCGTTTCTAATTCGTGAACTTTCATGCTCACTGCTTACTCAGCAAATTGTCTGCCAAATAACTCAAATTTTGTTCCTTAGAAAATTACACAGGTCTGCTTATGGTCATATTAGCAATTTAAATTAAAATGAGTAATTCAGGTGGGTATGAAAGTGAAAGTGTTAGTCACTCAGTCTTGTCTGACTCTGCGACCCCACAGACTGTAGACGGCCAGGATCCTCTGTCCCTGGGATTTTCCAGGAAAGAATACTAGAATGGATTGCCATTTCCTTCTCCAGGGGATTTTCCCAACCCAGAGACTGAACCTGGGTTTCCTGCACTGCAAGCAGTCTTTACCATCTGAGCCACCAGGGAAGCCACAAATTACAATTTAAATTAAAATCAACAATTCAGCTGAGTTTAGTAATCTGGAATTTTTAGGCAAAGGGATTGGACTCTCATTCTCACCAATTTATGTTCCTCCCCAAACTTTAAAAGACAGGAGGGGAAAAAAAACCCATGGCTCTAAAAATGTTTCCAAATATGATTTCATGAAAACTACAACATTTAAATTACACACGACAAGCATAACTTTCTGAAATACATATGAAAAGCCTTTTCTGTTTTTATTTCATACCCACAGTATGCCAAGAAAAAGGTCATGTGCAATCTGGTCCTTATCCACATTTATACTTTATGCTACTAACTTCCTACTAAATTTACTTGGAAGCAATCAAGTTAAAATTATTCTGTACAGTTACTATTGATACCTAATGCCACTAAACACTTGTATTTCCCACTTAATGCTTCAAATTAGTTTAGAAGACTGGTAATATTTAATGACATTAAATATTTTAGTAAACTAAGTACTAAAAAGTAATTTGCCCAAGGTTGCTAAGCTAGACTTCCACTGACTGGTCCCAGACTTCTCTCATGAGGCCTCAAATCATAATCAAAGCAGAATTAATCACAAACTGAGCCAAACTGTCTTTCTTTCACCTCATTAGGCTTTTTTGGGGGTAATGATATTAACAATTCGAAGTGAAACCTTGTCTTCTTTCTGAACCATCCTTGAAGTGTTAAATAAATCCTAAAAATCAGTCATATCTATAAATCCTTTGAACAGATCCATTTTTCTGTCCTCTCTGGTGGGGGGGGGGAGATGCTCCCTACTCTGCCCGAAAGAAAGGCTCCTTTTGAGTTTCACTGCACAGATGACATCAATTCTGTGCCACAGGTGGTTCTCCTGGGGGCAATTCCTCAACTTCAAAGACAATCACCAGAGGATTTTTTTTTTTTTCTTTTACAATGCCTTTCTGAAGAGGATCAGCCCTAGGAGAAAGGGACAAGAGAGGATGAGATGGCTGGATGGCATCACTGACTCGATGGACATGATTCTGAGTGAACTCTGGGAGCTGGTGATGGACAGGGAGGCCTGATGTGCTGCAATTCATGGGGTCGAAAACAGTCGGACACTGAGCGACTGAACTGAACTGAAGTGACTGTTAACCTGTGTTGTACTCAAGATAATTTTTAGATCCCTTCTAGCTCTAAAATGTTGCAAGTGTCTATGATCCAAAGTAATTCAAAAATATCTACAGAGAACTTGGAACTGGATGTTCTATTTTCCATACACCATGTCATCACTTATTTTATAAATTTATCCTAGCAAGTCTCAAGTTTGGGCTTTTTAAACTTTCTCATTCCTATGTAACAACTCTGGTCTGCCTTCTAAACTGTCTAATCTGATAATATATTTACCTTATTTTGTATTTTTTAAATCACATAGAAAAATTTAAAACCTGATAAAATCAAATTTCATATGTAATAATAAAATGTTCAGCTCCAAGATACCTGTCTCATACAATTTAAAATTTTAAACTCAATTCTGCGAATCATTAGCAAGAGTTCATTCATTTTTAAGCCATTTACTTTCAAACAAAGTGAACAACACTTTTAGAATCAAATTAGAATGTCCTCTATAGCATTCAAAAAGTACATGAACAATCAACAGAAATTAGAAACTAGGGTTGACTATAGTGCTTACTCTTTTGAAAGCCAGCCCTTGCAGGGTATTTCATTTTTGCATCCGTCAGTTCCAGAAAAATATCTACTTCTGCTCTATTGACTATGCCAAAGCCTTTGACTGTGTGGACCACAACAAACTCTGTTAAATTCTTCAAGAGATGGGAATACCAGACCACCTGAACTGCCTCTTGAGAAATCTGTCTGCAGGTCAGGAAGCAACAGTTAGAACTGGACATGGAACAACAGACTGGTTTCAAATGGGGAAAGGAGTACGTCAAGGCTGTATATTGTCACCCTGCTTATTTAACTTCTATGCAGAGTACATCATGAGAAACGATGAACTGGAGGAAGCACAAGCTGGAATCAAGATTGTCGGAAGAAATATCGATAACCTCAGATATGCAGATAACACCACCCTTATGGCAGAAAGCGAAGAACAACTAAAGAGCCTCTTGATGAAAGTGAAAGAAGAGAGGGAAAAAGTTGGCTTCAAGCTCAACATTCAGAAAACGAAGATCATGGCATCTGGTCCCTTCACTTCATGGCAAATAGATAGGGAAACAGTGGAAACAAAGAGAGACTTTACTTTTGGGGGCTCCAAAATCACTGCAGATGGTGACTGCAGCCATGAAATTAAAAAAGACGCTTACTCCTTGGAAGGAAAGTTATGACCAACCTAGACAGCATATTAAAAAGCAGAGACATTACTTTGCCAACAAAGGGCCATCTAGTCAAAGCTACGATTTTTCCAGTGTTATGTATGGATGTGAGAGTTGGACTGTAAAGAAAGCTGAGCACAGAAGACTTGATGATTTTGAACTGTGGTGCTGGAGAAAACTCTTGAGAGTCCTTGAACTGCAAGGAGATACAACCAATCAATTCTAAAGGAAATCAGTCCTGAATATTCATTGCAAGGACTGATTCTGAAGTTGAAACTCCAATCCTTTGGCCACTTGATTGGAAGAACTACTCATTTGAAAAGACCCTGACGCTGGGAAAGACTGAAGGCGGGAGGAGAAGGGGACGACAGAGGAAGAGTTGGTTGGATGGCATCATCACTCAATGGACATGAATTTACTCAAACTCCAGGAGTTGGGGATGGACAAGGAGGCCTGGCATGCGCAATATGGGGCTGCAGAGTCAGAAATGACTGAAGCTACCTGAAGTTACCAAACCTGCAAAACTTTCATTTAATATTAGGAAACACCAATCTTCTACTCCATGAAACAGTAATCTATGCAGCAGCAATAAAGCTGTAAATTCTTAAACCAACAGTTTTGCATGGAGGATGGGGTGGGGGGAGTGAGAAGAATAACAGTGAGGAATTACTGTTTCCTGTGTTGAATTCTCCAGCACACTTAGAAAACTTTTAAAACACTACACATTGTTATCACTAGGATTCATAGTGCTGCCGCTCTGCATTTTTAAAAACACTGGTTAAAAACTCCCAAGCGTTGAAAAACTTATATCTTCTCCAGCACAGCAAAATACACTGAATTCCAAGGCGCTTCATGACTTATCTCTTACCTAGTCTAAAACGGCAACCACCCCTTCCTTCAAACAGAGCTGCCAAACTCGCATTTCCGAAAGGAGTGACTCAGAAACCATACCAAATCCAAAAGCATACGATTTTTTTACCCCAACAAGCTTATTAAGAGACACAGTAAGGGAAAGGAAGACCAGAGATGAGCGGAGAGCTTTCGCTCTGTTTACTAGGAGGGCGTCACACGGTGCCACTACCAAGGCTTCCCAGAACCAACTCAAAACTGCAGCTTCCAGACACACTACGCTACAGGTAGAACAGATCCTTCAGAGCCATAAACCAAGAAATTCTGGGAAAAAAATAGGAGTGCACCGCAAATCTACAATGCTCCCTCCACCAAAATCATTGGCGATTAAAAACAGCCCTCAACGAGGCGTTCCCGCTCAAGCAAACCGATGTTACCTTGCTGATTAAATAGAAAGGGAGGCAGAGGCAGGTTCACCTGCAACAGCCAGACCACAAGGCCAGGCTTCGACAAAATAAACTCAAAAGTACACGTCAGGTTAGGTAAAGGAAGGTTACAGAAGGCTCCCCGGCCAGATCTCCTAAAAGGCGGGGAGAGGATCGTGGCCGGCGTCCTAGGAAGGCTGCCGCGCGGCCAGGGCCCGGCTCTCAGAGACTCTCAAGGCCGCCTGCCGCCCCCCACACCCGCCGAGAGGGCCCTGTGCTCCCCACCCCGCTCGCCTGAGATGCTGGCCCCGGACGCCCCTTGCCCGCCGCATCCCGGCCCCGAGCCCCTTCTCCACGGCTCACCTGGTCCCCCCCACGTTCAGCTGCACGATCTCGCCGCTGCCGGCCGCCGCCGCGGCGAAGCTGCCGCAGTGCCCTCCAGCCATGTCCGGCGGCTCCAGCGGCGCTCGCCGCCCTCCCTCCCCGGCCGGGGCCGCCGAGCCGGCGGCGGGAGCCCGAGGCGGCGGCGGCGGCTGCGGCGGCGGCGGCGGCGGCGGGGGCTGCAGGGCCAGAAGGGCGGCGGCGGCCCGGGGGCCGGCGGCGCGCGGAGCCTCCCCCACCTTCTCGCCGGCCGGGCGGGGCTCCCCGGCGTCCGCCTCCTCCCTTCGGCTCCCGCAGAGCTGGAGGGCGGCTGGGCCTCCACCTCTCGCGGCCTCCAGGCCGCCGGGCCGGGGGGCCTGCCGTCAGCGCGCCGCGGGCCCCGTGGCCACCTCCGCGGCCACGGCGTCCGCGCGAGGAGGGATCGCCGCTCGGGACAAAATACGGCGGTGCCGGGCCCTTCGCCCGCCGAGGCCCGCGGAGCTCAAGGCTGGGGAGAGGAGCGGCGGGGTGGAGCTCCCCAGCCCCGCGGCCGGCGCGCCGGGAGGGCGGGAGGAAGGCCCTCCGGGCCCAGCGCCGCCCCCGGGATCCTCTTTCTTCCCTCCTCTCCGTTACAATCGCCCCTGCCCTGTAGGTTTCAGATTTTCCGAGATTTCTCACACTGAGGGCAAGTCTGGGCAGACTGTCCTAAACATCTTTACTGTCTCCCTTTGTAACCAGGAAGGGTTAATGTTGACCCCGCATTGGATCTGCTTCTGTGACTCTAACTCTTATTTTGCCTCTTTTGTTATTATGGGAATAATAACATTCTGGGCAGAATGGCCTGCCCAGGGAATCCCTCACCCCCACCCCCA
>SJYC01045004.1:0-46796 GCA_006408675.1 Madoqua kirkii | reverse complement strand
GTTGACTCATTGGGAAAGACTCTGATGCTGGGAGGGATTAGTGGCAGGACAAGAAGGGGATGACAGAGAATAAGATGGCTGGATGGCATCACAGACTAGATGAATGTGAGTCTGAGTGATTTTTGGGAGATGGTGATGGACAGGGAGGCCTGGCTGCAGTCCATGGTGTTGCAAAGAGTCGGACACAAGTGAGGGACTGAACTGAACTGAATGAAATAGAAGTTCTTTGTTCACCATACAGCTTTGACAAAAATTAAAATAATAAATGACACATCACACACATTATAGTTTAAATTATACTGTGAGTTGCCATTCCTTCTCAACAGAGATGATATTTTTCCAATAGCACACATCTCTATTGACTGGGTGGCCATTGTTCACTGAATTCTGTATCACATCTTGTTTGTGGAAAGACCGTATTGTAGATATGTAACACAGTATTAGCTAACACAGTATTGTAAATCAACCATACTCCAATAAAAACTAAATAAAGAAAATAACCAGATATTGGAGTGAAGGTTTTACACACATCAAGTTCCTGATGTCATCATATAATACTCTCCATCTACTTCCCCAAGGGTGTCATGTTGTTTGTAATCTGTCCGTGCACACCTCAGGGACAATCATTCTCTTTTTATGTTTTATAGTTGGCTCATTAGGGAACTAGTTGGTTCATTAGAGAACATTGCTGAAGGCCTCACCATCCAGTCATATATTCTGCCACATTTAGCGTTCATCACAGGTTACACATCTAGGTTTAATCCCTGGGTCAGGAAGATCCGCTGGAGAAGAGAATGGCAACCCACTCCAGTATTCTTGCCTGGAGAAGTCTATGGTCAGAGGAGTCTAGCAGTCAGTCTACAGTCCATGGGTTTGCAAAAGAGTCAGACACGACTGAGAACATATACAGATACACAGTATACACAAGCCCACTTATTTACTTGAATTCTATCAAACCTGGTAAGTGGTCTTTAAAGACAGAAGATCCACTAGTGACTAGAATGTCCAATAGTCTTTCCTGGGTGAGTGGATGATAAACTCATGACCGAAGGGAATGGTACTCTGTTAGAGTCATTGTTCACTTTACCCTTCATTTGCAGATTTGTTGTCTTCTCAAGCTTATTTCCAGACACAGACAACTTCTGAGTAGAAGCTGGCCACTTTCTGCAGTCACAATCTGCTTTCCATCACCCAGACAGCTGTTTTAGCAACGTATCATCTTGATTTATGGTCACAAAGAATGAAAACCTCTGCTGTTCAGCATCATCTCCCTTTTCTGATACATTGGTAGTAATTCTCTCATGCCATCTAACATGCAACATTGGGATTGACACACACACCCTTTTATAAAGTAGATAACTAAGAAGGAAAACTGGGTTTGAGCCCTGGGTTGGGAAGATCCCCTGGAGAAGGGCATGGCAACCCACTGCAGTATTCTTGCCTGGAGAATCCCATGGACAGAGGAGCCTGGTGGGCTATAGTTCATGGGGTCTCAGAGAGTCAGACATGACTAAGTGTCTAACACAATCATAGCTTGGTCTTCACGGTGACCACCCCTCATCCGGGAGCTCTTCAAGGGCCTGAAGAGTCACCTCATTAGAACAAAACACACTCCTATTACTCAGGAAATTACAAGGGTTTCAGGAATTCTCTGCCAGGAACTTGGAGCAGAAACGTGTGTGTGTGTGTGTGTGTGTGTGTATGTGTGTGTGTATGTATCTTTTTTCTATTATTACACACATGGTGATTGTTTTAGGTAGTGTGGCACTTAGGGTAAGAACAAAGATCAGAGAGTCAGACATGACTAAGTGTCTAACACAATCATAGCTTGGTCTTCACGGTGACCACCCCTCATCCGGGAGCTCTTCAAGGGCCTGAAGAGTCACCTCATTAGAACAAAACACACTCCTATTACTCAGGAAATTACAAGGGTTTCAGGAATTCTCTGCCAGGAACTTGGAGCAGAAACGTGTGTGTGTGTGTGTGTGTGTGTGTATGTGTGTGTGTATGTATCTTTTTTCTATTATTACACACATGGTGATTGTTTTAGGTAGTGTGGCACTTAGGGTAAGAACAAAGGGAATGGATGGGTAGAGTAAAAAGGAAAAATAGTGAAACAGGTAGGAGGCGTATCATAAAAGATCTTGTAAGCCATGTTGGAGAGTTTTGACAGTGTTATATTTAACAGGAAGGAAAAGGAATTTGTTCCAAATTAAGAACTGCTAATAGCTTTGTGGTTACCACATTTTGGATGAGATTTTCTGAATTTTATTTCTCTTAGAAAACTATTTATTAGTTGAAAGAATAAAAACCCCAAATGGATCTTCAAAGCAGTTTAAAATTGGAACAGCTTTTATTAAACAATATTTTAATGAATCAAGATTAAGCAAGTCAGAACTATATGTCTCAAATTTTCCTTGAAATGTACATAAGTACCACAACAGCATAGTTTATTAAAAATCTGGAAATTGATTAGTAAACACAATAAACAACTAATCACAATAAACAGCATATCTTCTTCATCACTGTGCTGTTCAGTTCAGTTTAGTTGCTCAGTCATGTTCAACTCTTTGCGACCCTGTGGACAGCAACACACAAGGACTCCCTGTCCATCACCAACTCCTAGAGTTTACTCAAACTCATGTCCATTGAGTCGGTGATGCCATCCAATCATCTTATCCTCTGTCATCCCCTTCTTCTTCAGCCTTCAATCTTTCCCAGCATTAGAGTCTTTTCAAGTGAGTCAGCTCTTTGCATCAGGTGGTCAAAGTGTTGGAGTTTCAGCTTCAGCATCAGTCCTTCCAATTAATATTCAGGACTGATTTCCTTTAGCATGTACTGGCTGGATGTTCTTACAGTCCAAGGGACTCTCTATCTTCTCCAACACCACAGTTCAAAAGCATCAGTTCTTCATCACTCAGCCTTCTTCATAGTGCAATTCTCACATCCATACATGACTACTGGAAAAAACAATAGCCTTGACTAGACAGACCTTTGTTGGGCAAGTAATGTCTCTGCTTTTTAACATGTTGTCTAGGGTGGTCATAACTTTTCTTCCAAGGAGGAAGCGTCTTTTAATTTCATGACTGCAGTCACCATCTGCAGTGATTTTGGAGCCCCCCAAAATAAAGTATACCACTGTTTCCACTGTTTCCCCATCTATTTCCCATGAAGTGATGGGACCAGATGCCATGATCTTAGTTTTCTGAATATCAGGTTTTAGGCCAACTTTTTCACTCTCATCTTTCATCAAGAGGCTCTTTAGTTCTTCTTCGCTTTCTGCCATAAGGGTGGTGTCATCTGCATATCAGAGGTTATTGATATTTCTCCCAGTAATCTTGGTTCGAGCTTGTACTTCACCAACTCTGGTATTTCACATGATGTACTCTGCATAGAAGTTAAATAAGCAAGGTGACAATATACAGCCTTGATGTACTCCTTTTCTTATTTGGAACCAGTCTGTTGTTCCATGTCCAGTTCTAACTGTTTCTTCCTGACCTGCATAGAGATTTCTCAGGAAGCAGGTAACGTGGTCTGGTATTCCCATGTCTTTAAGAATTTTCCAGTTTATTGTGACCCACACAGTCAAGGGCTTTGGTGCAGACAATAAAGCAGAAGTAAATGTTTTTCTGGAACTCTTTTGATTTTTCGATGATCCAGCTGATATTGGCAATTTGATCTCTTGTTCCTCTGCCTTAGATTTTCCCTGATGGCTCAGACAGTAAAGCATCTGTCTACAATGCGGGTAACCTGGGTTCGATCCCTGGGTAGGGAAGATTCCCTGGAGAAGGAAATGGCAACTTACTCCAGTATTCTTGCCTAGAAAATTCCATGGATGGAGGAACTTGGTGCAGGCTACTGTCCATGGGGCTGCAAAGAGTCAGGCATGACTGAGAGACATCACTTTCACTTTTCTCTGCCTTTTCTAAATCCATCTGGAATATCTGGAAGTTCATGGTTCATGTACTGTTGAAGCCTGGCTTGGAGAATTTTGAGCATCACTTTTCTAGCATGTGAGATGAATGCAATGGTACAGTAGTTTGAGCATTCTTTGGCATTGCCTTTCTTTGGAATTGGAATGAAAACTGACCTTTTCCAGTCCTGTGGCCACTGCTGAGTTTTCCAGTTTGCTGGCATATTGAGTGTAGCACTTTCACAACATCATCTTTTAGAATTTGAAATAGCTCAAGTGGAGTTCCATTACCTCCAGTTGCTTTGTTCATAGTGATGCTTTCTAAGGCCTACTTGACTTTGCATTCCAAAACATTATCCAAAACACTTCGCTGACAAAGGTCTGAATAGTCAAAGCTATGGTTTTCAAGTAATCATGTGTGGATATGAGAATTGGCCATAAACAAGGCTGAAAACTGAAGAATTGATGCTTTAGAATTGTGGCACTGGAGAAGACTCTTGAGAGTTCCCTGGGCTGCAAGGAGATCAAACCAGTCAATTCTAAAGGAAATCAACCCTGAATATTCATTGGAAAGACATGATGATGCTCCAATACTTTGGTCACTTGATGTAAAAAGCCAACTCATTGGAAAAGGTCCTGATGTTCAAAAAGACTGAAGGGAAAAGGAGAAGGGGGCAGAAGGAGATGAGATAGGTAGATAGCATTACTAACTCAAAGGACATGAACTTGAGCAAACTCCAGGAGACAGTGAAGGACAGAGGAGTCTGGCATATTGCAGTCCATGGGGTTACAAAGAGTGAGACACAATGCAGCAACTTAACAACTTCTTCATGAATACATTACAATGATGATGCTCCAATACTTTGGTCACTTGATGTAAAAAGCCAACTCATTGGAAAAGGTCCTGATGTTCAAAAAGACTGAAGGGAAAAGGAGAAGGGGGCAGAAGGAGATGAGATAGGTAGATAGCATTACTAACTCAAAGGACATGAACTTGAGCAAACTCCAGGAGACAGTGAAGGACAGAGGAGTCTGGCATATTGCAGTCCATGGGGTTACAAAGAGTGAGACACAATGCAGCAACTTAACAACTTCTTCATGAATACATTACACACAAATTCATGCAGCATTTACACACACACATGCATCCACAGACACAAATCTACACACAAAAACCATCTCTTGGTTCATTACCACCTTCAGTAAAAATATATTTGTAAGAAATCCCTTCTGATACCAGGACTGTGTTACCATATTGAACGAACATCTTGAAAAATTGATGAATCAATCATTTTGAGAAGCTTCAGTATTAAAAAATAAAATGCTGGATTGTAACACTTGTTATTTTCCAATATATAATATACAAACTTCAGAAACTGCCCCGTGTCAGCTTCTGTCATGAAATTACACACCATGTATATTTGTCCATATGAGTTGTTCAATGACTGAATGAAAGAGTAGAATAATTTCTCTTCTTACATTCCCACTTGTGTTTAAATAACACCTTTCTTTAGAGAAATATATTGCTTTGCCTATACTACTTCATAAACATCAGAATCATCAGTACACAAAAATAACTCACATTATCCCACCTAAGGAAAAGGGCTAAAGTTTACCAAATAAGCTTCCTAAGTTCCGATGTGGGTTCTGATTCTGACTTTGTCATATTATTAGCTCTGTAACTTTTGGAGTCTCCAGTTTTTTAAAAAATAAAATGATGATAACAGTGTGTCACTTTTCATGCCAATATGGTTGGAGGGCAAAATGTATTCATTCAAAACTATTTATCGATCGCCTCTTCTGTGTAAGCACTGAGAAGCTAATGAAAAACAAGGACAGTCTCTGCTCTCCAGAGATTTATGGGCCAGTTGGGAGGCTAGACAAGTGAACAAACAGGCAGTCCTGTTAGCCTAGGACACCATGAGAACTCATGAGGATTAATGCAAAGATGTTGTTTATCATTTTAGATGCTGGCATGAAAATTCCTCTGGGTATCTGACAACACACACTCAAAAGCTATACTCGGGTAAGCCACTTGATGTGGAAGGGGAAGCTCAAAAGACACTTTCCATCTGTAGCATACAGTTGCCTCACAGACTTCTAGTCAGGTGGGACTCTAAGCTGCAGGGCCTTGTGTTTGTTGAGCCCTGGGGCTAATGCAGCAGGCAGTTTGGAGAAGAGTGGAATTGCTCTCCACAAGAGAGGTGGGGAGGGAAGCTAAGGCAGGAGGGAGAGATCAGACCTGTCAGTGGCAGAAGATAGGAGGAGACAGCAAGAAGGAGAAGTAGCAAAGTATGCAACAGGATTTCTTTCACTGAGCTATTTACTGTGCCAAGCTACGGTGCTGAGTACTCTTCAAGTAAATCTTAGGCTGCCAACAAGGCGAGGAGGTAAGTCATATTATATTCCTTTTAGAGTTGATATGATAGAACAGTTAGTAGGTGTAAGCTGTTTTGGAATGGTTATGGAGCAAACACCATCTCTTCTGTCTTTCCTATGAAGTCCCCAGTTAATCTAGCATTATTCACTAATATTTTCTAGCAGCATTCCCAACCTTTCTGGCACCAGTGACCAATTTCATAGAAGACAATTTTTCTATAGACTGAGGCTGAGGGGGTGGTTTCAGGGGATGATTCAAGTGCATTACATTGATTGTGCACTTTATCTCTAATCTAATGCCACCTCTGGTCTGATAGGAGGTACCCATCCATATCCTGGAGGTTGAGGACCCCTGTTTTATAAAATTGGATTTGGGAGAGGTGGCTTGAAGAGAAGCTGGAGAATACTGTTGAAAAAAATCCAGGTTATACATCAAATGGGTATCTAATTAATGTGAGAGGCTTAGATACTACTTCCCCCCAAAAGTGTGATTTGAACAGACTTGAGAGAGACTAGGGTTCAGCCAAACTGTGGGTGTGATACAGGATATTTTAAGCAGACAGAAGAGAATATCTCAAGGCTTGGAGCCAAGAGTACTTGTAGAATATTTGGTGGTACTGATTTAGTTGCTAAGTCATGTCTAACTCTTGCAACCCCCAGGACTATAGCCCACCAGGCTCCTCCATCCATAGGATTTCCCAGGGCAAGAATGCTGGAGTGGTTTGCCATTTTCTTCTCCAGGGGATCTTCCTGACCCAGGGATTGAACCTTGGTCTCTTGCATTGCAGGTGAGCTCCTACATTTCAGGCAGATTCTTTACCATCTGAGCTACGAAAGAAGTCATAGAACATTTGAGAAACTATTAAATGTTAACTTTCACTCCAAGAGAGTCATGCATAATAAAGACTATTTATAGGACTTTTGCTCAGTTTCTTTCTTGCTTGCTTTCTCTTCTTTAACTAAGCATGGCTCCCATGAGGGTTATACTGCCCATGAACATTCTGAATATACATAGAAGATAGGGAATATATCACAGCAACTGATTATGCCAAAGGAGTGATGGTGAAGTATCACGGCCTACTGTAAATCATTAACAAAGGATATCCATCCATTTTATTAACTATATTTGTTCTGCTGTTGTATCAAATCTATCACAGATGTCCTCTTTATCTTCCCCTACTGCCATCCAAAACTGGGCATACTTAGTGTTCTGCAGGTTGATTATAATGGTTTACTAAGGTCTTTATGCTGTTTGTCTTCTTTCCCTGCCAATTAATACCTCATACTGCTATCCAAATATATGTAGAAGGTCCTCTGACCATGATCCTTAGTGCAATCCTTAATAAATTAGGTTTAAACTCCTTAACCTGGAAATTTGTTTCTAATGTTCTTTGGGAGTTCAGTATTCCTTCAAGCCCAAATGCTATTACTTTTCAACATATGTGTCCACCAAAATACATTCTCTGAAAATGCCTTTATTTGTATATACTGGTGCTTTTATTCACCATACTTGGACCTCACACAGTGTCCTGCGTCCCCCTTGCAAAGTCCTACCTTCCTTGGAATTCTAGCTCTTTGACATAGCGTGAGTGTGTGTCCAGTCATGTCTGACTCTTTGCCATCACATGGACTGTGGCCCGCCAGGCTCCTCTGTCCATGGGCTTATCTCAGCAAGAATCCTGGAGTGGATTGCCATTTCTTTCTCCAGGGGATCTTTCCGACCCACGGATCAAGCTTGTGTCACTCGTGTCTCCTGCAGTGGTGGGTGAATTCTTTACCACTGAGCCACCCGGGCATCCGGTTTCATGGAGATTTCCTGATTCTCTATTCACTACTCCTGGTAGAGCAAAGATGAGATTAATTCCTCAGCTGAATATCCATTGAGTTTTAGGTTTATTTTATATATCGTGTATATCTGTAATACGTTCTGTCATCATTGTACACTACCCCTCTTGTTGGTCTCTAAGTTCTTGAGAGGCAAACATCTCTGGCCCCAAAACTTGGGTGAGGCCTGTGAAGGCCAATATGCATCCCTATGACTCTTAGCTTTCTGGAAATTTGTGAGCCTAGGGACCTATCTTCTTCTCTGTTACTCTTTCTCATTCAAAAAATATTTATAGAGAGAATTCCCTGGTGTCCCAGTGATTAGCACTCTGTGTTTTCACTGCTGAGGGCCCAAGTTCAATCCTTGGTTGGGGAACTAGTTCTTACACACAGAGCAGCCGAAAAAAAAAAAAAAAAAGGAGAAAATTATAGAGCATTTGCTATGTGCCTAGCATATAGCTTTGGGGGACATAAAATGATAAGGACAACATGTTTCCTGTCTCTGTGAATGTATAATTTTGGTAAAGGGGTAGGTGAAAAAATTAACCACCAAATAATTACACCGAACTATAGAATTTCAGTTGTATAAGTGCTTAAAGAAACATAAGGACCTAATCAAAAACTGGGCCAAAGAACTAAATGGACATTTCTCCAAAGACATACAGATGGCTAACAAACACATAAAAAGATGCTCAACATCACTGATTATCAGAGAAATGCAAATCAAAACCACAATGAGGTACCATTTCGCACCAGTCAGAATGGCTGCTATCCAAAAGTCTACAAGTAATAAACGCTGGGGAGGGTGTGGAAAAAAGTGAACCCTCTTACACTGTTGGTGGGAATGCAAACTAGTACAGCCACTATGGAGAACAGTGTGGAGATTCCTTCAAAAACTGGAGATAGAACTGCCTTATGACCCAGCAATCCCACTGCTGGGCATACACACTGAGGAAACCAGAATTGAAAGAGACACGAGTACCTCAATGTTCATTGCAGCACTGTCTATAATAGCCAGGACATGGAAACAACCCAGATGTCCATCAGCAGATGAATGGATAAGAAAGCAGTGGTACATATACACAATGGAGTATTACTCAGCCATTAAAAAGACTACATTTGAATTAGTTCTAATGAGGTGGATGAAACTGGAGCCTATTATACAGAATGAAGTAAGCCAGAAAGAAAAACATCAATACAGTATACTAAGGCTATGGTTTTTCCTGTGGTCATGTATGGATGTAAGAGTTGGACTGTGAAGAAGGCTGAGCGCTGAAGAATTGATGCTTTGGAACTGTGGTGTTGGAGAAGATTCTTGAGAGTCCCTTGGACTACAAGGAGATCCAACCAGTCCATTCTGAAGGAGATCAACCCTGGGATTTATCTGGAAGGAATGATGCTAAAGCTGAAACTTCAGTACTTTGGCCACCTTATGCTAAGAGTTGACTCACTGGAAAAGACTCTGATGCTGGGAGGGATTGGGGGCAGGAGGAGAAGGGGATGACCGAGGATGAGATGGCTGGATGGCATCACGGACTCGATGGACGTGAGTGTGAGTGAACTCCGAGAGATGGTGATGTACAGGGAGGCCTGGCATGCTGCAATTCATGGGGTCACAAAGATTTGGACACGACTGTGTGACTGAACTGAACAGAACTGAATGCATATCTATGGAATTTAGAAAGAAGGTAATGATAACTCTATATGTGAGACAGCAAAAGAGACACAGATGTATAGAACAGTCTTTTGGACTCTGTGGGAGAGGGCCAGGGCAGGATGATATGGAAGAATGGCATTGAAACATGTAAAATATCATATGTGAAACAAATTGCCAGTCCAGGTTTGATGCATAATACAGGATGCCCGGGGCTGGTGTACTGGGATGACCCAGAGGGATAGTACGGGGAGGGAGAACAGAGGGGGATTCAGGATGGGGAACACGTGTACACCTGTGGCAGATTCATGTCAATATATGGCAAAACCAATACAATATTATAAAGTAAAATAAATAATTTAAAAAAGAAACATGTTACTCTATTATCAATATACTCTGAACTGTCACGCCACCAGTCAATTTTCCCATTAAAGTCCTCGCCGTAGTGCTTTCTATACCTGCATTCCATTGCAAATACACAGGCCAATCGTTTAGCTTTTGAATTTAATGCTCAGTCTACCAATTTGCCCTAACTGACGCCTGGCTCTGCCCTTTCCACACCCCCCACCCACCTTACACCACTTGTCTTAAAGTTCTCATGAGTAGAGGCTACTCTATTAGGTCCGGAGGCATGCTTCTTACTCTCCCTCAACCTCCAGGCTGGCCCAACCTTGTTCTGCTTCCATTCCAAGGCTTTTCCAACTTCAGCCTAAAGCTCTACTTTTTAAACTTACGTTGCTAAGTCGCTTCAGTCGCCTCCAACTCTGTGTGACCCCACAGATGGCAGCCCACTGGGCTCCGCCATCCCTGGGATTCTCCAGGCAAGAACACCGGAGTGGGTTACCATTTCCTTCTCCAATGCATGAAAGTGAAAAGTCAAAGTGAAGTCATTACTCTCCCTCAACCTCCAGGCTGGCCCAACCTTGTTCTGCTTCCATTCCAAGGCTTTTCCAACTTCAGCCTAAAGCTCTACTTTTTAAACTTACGTTGCTAAGTCGCTTCAGTCGCCTCCAACTCTGTGTGACCCCACAGATGGCAGCCCACTGGGCTCCGCCATCCCTGGGATTCTCCAGGCAAGAACACCGGAGTGGGTTACCATTTCCTTCTCCAATGCATGAAAGTGAAAAGTCAAAGTGAAGTCTCTCAGTCGTGTCTGACTCAGCGACCCCATGGACTGCAGCCTACCAGGCTCCTCCGTCCATGGGAGTTTCCAGGCAAGAGTACTGGAGTGGAATGCCATTGCCTTCTCCATCAAACTTATATTAAGCATTTGGAAAGATCTTTGTATTGTATAATCAGGGAACTGAGAGACAGCTAATGTGGCTGGGTTTTTTTTTTTTTTTTTTTCTGGCTGCACTGAGCAGCATGTGGGATCTTAGTTCCCTCTTCTGGGATCGAACCCATGCCCCCAACCACTGGACAGCCAGGGAAGTCCATGGCTGAAGTATTGATTGGGCGAAAGTGTTTTACAAATGAAGACTGAAGGGACAGGCAGAGCTCAGACTACATAGCCCTGTGGGCCATTGTTACCTGACTCAAATGTTAAAGAATCCACCTACCAACCCAGGAGCCGCAGGAGATGTGGTTTGAACCTTTGGGTCAGGAGATCCTCTGGAGGAGAAAATGGCAACCTACTCCAGAATTCTTGCTGAGATAATCCCATGGACAGACAAACCTGGCAGGCTAGAGTCCATGCAATCACAAGGAGTCAGACATGACTGAGCATGCATGCACACACCAATGAAAAAACAGGTGTGAAGAGCTCAGCTGAGTGGAGCTGTTGCATGTCCCCTGCCTACAAAAACAAACCAAAATGAAAGCAGTAATCAAGCCTTTAATCACTTACTGTGATAGCATAAGCAAAAGGCTAAAAGAGAGAAAAAACTGACTCTAGTTTCCATTCTCCCCACTGAAATGGAGCCAGCATAGGGTAAGTGAATTAGCACAGCTCTGGAGAGAGTAGTCTCCCAGCTAAGGAACCCTGCCCCGCCCTGCCCAAACAAAAGACTCCTGAAGTTTTATGAGACTTGGGGCAGGAAGCAGGGAGACATCAGTCTGAAGACAGATCACTTGGGAACTCTGAAACCTCGTGTGCTGGAACTGCGGCATCCTGGATGAGAGACACCTTGGAAATCTGATTCTTAGAGAGAGCCATCAAGCAAGAAAATCGAAGGGGGACTCTCACCACCTCTGTAGCCAAAGCATCTGATCATAACTTCCACCCAGGAAGATATCCACATGATGACACCTGGCTGTGGCCCCATAGGACTTGGGTGGGTGGGGGCCAGGTCCCAGCTGCTCAAGGCTTGAAGAGATGGTCATACTCTGCATTTTAGTGAAATCAGTGTGCTGGTCACCAGTAAGGTCACCAGTAAGGAGAGGCTGGGTCAACTGAGCAGGGTATTGGGGAACAAAGCACCTGCCTAATTTAAAGCCCTAAGCCACCCAAGTGATACCCCACGTCCAAGGTAAGAGAAACGCAAGTAAGACAGTAGGCATTAAGAGAGGGCATCAGAGGGCAGACAGACTGAAACCACAATTACAGAAGACTAGCCAATCTGATCATATGGACCATAGCCTTGTCTAACTCAGTGAAACTAAGCCATGCCATGTGGGGCCACCCAAGACCAACAGGTCATGGTGGAGAGGTCTTACAGAATGTGGTCTGCTGGAGAAGGGAATGGAAAACCACTTTAGTAGTCTTTCTTTGAGAACTCCATGAACAGTATGAAAACGCAAAATGATAGGATACCAAAAGAGGAACTCCCCAGGTTATTAGGTGGCCAATATGCTACTGGAGATCAGTGGAGAAATAACTCCAATGAGAGAATGAAGGGATGGAGCCAAAGCAAAAACAATACCCAGTTGTGGATGTGACTGGTGATAGAAGCAAGATTCTATGCTCTAAAGAGCAATATTGCAAAGGAACCTGGAACGTTAGGTCCATGAATCAAGGAAAATTGGAAGTGGTCAAACAGGAGATGACAAGAGTGAACATCGACATTCTAGGAATCAGCGAGCTAAAATGGACTGGAATGGGTGAATTTACCTCAGATGACAATTATATCTACTACCATGGGCAGGAATCCCTTAGAAGAAATGGAGTAGCCATCATGGTCAACAAAACAGTTCTCAATGTAGTATTTGGATGCAGTCTCAACAACAACAGAATGATCTCTTCGTTTCCAAGGCAAACCATTCATTATCACGGTAATCCAAGTCTATGCCTCGACCAGTAATGCTGAAGAATCTGAAGTTGAACAGTTCTAAGAAGACCTACAAGACCTTTTAGAACTAACACCCCCAAAAGATGTCCTTTTCATTATAGGGGACTGGAATGCAAAAGTACAAAGTCAAGAAACACCTGGGATAGAAGGCAAATTTGGCCTTGGAGTATGGAATGAAGCAGGGCAAGGGCTAATAGAGTTCTGCCAAGAGAACGCACTGGTCATAGCAAACACTCTCTTCCAACAACACAAGAGAAGACTCTACACATGGACATTATCAGATGGTCAACACCAAAATGAGATTGATTATATTCTTTGCAGCCAAACACAGAGAAGCTCTATATAGTCAGCAAAAACAAGACCGGGAGCTGACTGTAGCTCAGATCATGAACTCCTTATTACCAAATTCAGACTGAAATTGAAGAAAGTAGGGAAAACCACTAGACCATTCAGGTATGACCTAAATTAAATCCCTTATGACTATACAGTGGAAGTGAGAAATAGATTTAAGGGACTAGATCTGATAGAGTGCCTGATGAACTATGGATGGAGGTTCGTGACATTGTACAGGAGACAGGGATCAAGACCTTCGCCAAGAAAAAGAAATGCCAAAAAGCAAAATGGCTGCTGAGGAGGCCTTACAAATAGCTGTGAAAAGAAAGGAAGCGAAAAGCAAAGGAGAAAAGCAAAGAGAGACTCATTTGAATGGAGCGTTCCAAGGAATAGCAAGGAGAGATAAGAAAGCCTTCCTCAGTGATCAAAACAATGAAATAGAGGAAAACAATAGAATGGGAAAGACTAGAGATTTCTTCAAAAAAATTAGAGATACCAAGGGAAAATTTCATGCAAAGATGGGCTCAATAAAGGGCAGAAATGGTATGGACCTAATAGAAGCAGAAGATATTAAGAAGAGGTGGCAAGGATACATAGAAGAACTGCACAAAAAGATCTTCATGCCCAAGATAGTCATGATGGTATGATCAATCACCTAGAGCCAGATAGGAGATGAGGTTTGAACTCTTGGGCCAGGAAGATCCTCTGGAGGAGGAATGGCAACCTACTCCAGTATTCTGGCTGAGATAATCCCATGGACAGATAAACCTGGAGGGCTTGAGTCCATTCAGTCACAAAGAGTCAGACACAACTGAGTGTGCATGCACACACCATATGAAAAATAGGTCCTCCCAGTGAACACCCAGGACTGATCTCCTTTATCCGCAAGGTGTAAGCTCCCTTATAAAGGATATTCCTCCTGAAGGCAAATCGAAAGGTCACTAAACTGCTTGGCCAGGGTGGGGCCTAGCTGCCTGGCCAGTGTATTCTCCAATAAGAGATACTCAGGAACTCTCTCTGTTGGAAAAGGCAGTGGTCGCCAGTTTGCACCTGCAGCCTAAAGAGTTATTTTAGAAGGCGGCTCTTCCGTGTTGGGGACCTGGAGGTGGGCAGGCCCCAGGACTGCTGAAGGGGTGTGAAATGTGCATGGGCCTGCTGTGCAGCAGTGGGGAACTGGGGCCTGGAATTCAGCATAAACAGAAGCCTGGCCACAGGAGGGAACGTTAGGGGGTTCACAGGGTTAGGCCTAATCACAGGCTTGGACTATCCAGCGGGATGGACGGAAACGCCAAGGTTCCTTGACTGTCTTGATGAACGAATATTCCCCAATAAGAAACACCTGGGAGTCTTAAGTACTGGAGGAGCCCGGCATCCGATCAGAAGTAAGTACAAATGGGGACTGACGGTGGCCAGTCTACCACTGCCGCGTCAGAGTGATTTTTGCGCCCTGAGTGCCCTCTACTTGGTAGCTCTGCCTGTGGTTGGGGCCGAGCTGTTGTTCCACAGACCTAGGGGGCTACTGCTGCCAAGGCCGGCTCACAGGAGCAAGAGGATTGAGGGTAACGAGGTTTCTGCGGAATTTCCAAACCCTGCTGAGCATAACCATCCTTAAGGCAGAGCAGATGGGTGCTGCACTGTCTTGATGGAGAACACCTGGCTGGGTGCCCCAGTGGCTGCTGGGAGCTGGGAGCAGAACACTGGTTGCTGGAGAAGCCCAGGGAGGTTCAAATGAGACTAAAGGTCATCAGTTTGTATCCCATGCCTTTGATTAATTTTCACTTACTCAATGGAGACTTTTAACCTCCTGGAAAAATACAAGGCTACTCCACTACCTTTTCAGCTCTGGGGCCCACAAGCTCACCAAAGTTTGCCAGGTAGGAGACTCCTGGGAGCCCTGGTTCCTAGAGAAGCTGGTGCGCTGATCCCACAGAAAGTTCACAGAAAAACTGTTGGCCGATGGTGGTTTGCACTTGCAGTCTCAGAATGATTTTCGGGGTGCTGGGACCCTTCACCATGGAGGCTTTGCTGGAGTTTGGAGCCCAGACCCAGCTCCACAGGCCTGGAGGACCCCAGTGCCTGAAGACCATTAACCAGGTAAGTCCTGATGATGCATGTGCAGCCAAGGCTGGGGGACCTCTTAGAAGGCAAAGCAAAGACTGTGAAAAGAGGGGTTCATAGCAACAGACTCTTGGGAGACAAAAGGGGAGATCGTTGGCAATTTGCCTCTGCTGTTTTAGAGTGATTTTTCTGGGTGTGCGCTCCCTTACCCTGGAGGGTATGTGAATATGGGGGCTTGATGCTCTTTCCACAGGCCTGGAGGGCCCCGGCTGCCTAAAATGAGCCAAAGGGACTCCCTTACTGCATGTGAGCTTGCCAAGTGGTTCAGGGTGGCCATAGACCTGGAACAGGTAGCCAATTTGCCCGTTGTCGTCTCCGAGTGATTTTTGTGGGGGGGGTGTGTCCTCCATCTTGGATGCTCTGCAGTTGTGTAAAAGCATGCACTTAGCTCCACAATCCTGGAGGACCCTGGCTGCCTAAGGTTCTCTGACGGCACTCCTGGGCATGACCGTCAGGGTAGCCAGACGAGAACAGGTGAAGACTGACTGTAGCCCATTTGCAGCTTCTGCTTTGGGGCCATTTGAGGGGGTTTTCACCCATCTTCCTTGGGGTCATGCGAGTGGTTGGGACCTGGCTAGCAGTGCCTGCTGAAGGATCTGTGCTGCGTGAGCCTGTGCCAGGCAGTTCAGGGCAGCCAGGGACCTGGATCAGGGCAAAGGTTAGGGGTGGTCAGGTCAGAAGAGCAGGATCTTGAGAGAAAAGGAATCTTTCTAAATCTGAGCCCTGATATATGCAAATAGGCATATTGCCCTTTAAGGCAGGGCCTGGGGATACTGTACTGCACTGTCAAGTTTTCTGAAGCAGATTGGGTTGGTTATTTCCAATAAGAGGCAAGTGGGAGTCCTGCTTGCTGGAGAAATCTGGTTGCCTGGGGCTTGGTGTTGGAGCTAGCAAAGCTTTCTATGTAATGGAGTGAGGGTGCCCAATTCTGGTACCGAAACAGCGCCAGGGCCCATTCAGGTGTGGTGAGTTTTTTTAGCTTGTTCATTTTCTGCAAGATATGCTGTTATTTTCTAATACCAATTTCCTCGTTTTTAATTCCAAATGGATCTCTCACACATACTCAAAATTTCCCTGACAGCCTCTAGATTGTATATGTTGTCATCTTCCATGTCAATGGATCATTATTGAAAATAGCACAGGGGCTGCTCTGCAGTTTTAAACTTCTCACAAAGTTCAACACAATGAGGACCTAATTTTTCAAAATGAGTTATTGGCAACACAGTGAATGTTCTCTTTGTGTGAATTACAGCAGCTTTTGTTAATTGTCTAAAATCTGCAAACCTGTGGGAAACATTTGCAATAAATTGATTTTTCTAGACATTACCTCGGTAATAAATAAGTCAGTACGGTGACTAATAAATGCCCCTTCTTTTGATTTTGTGCCCTTGTAATTAAAAAAAACCTGAAGACAAGAGAAATCTGAAAGCTACAGCCTCCAAAATATCACAGTAAGAACACCAACCAGGGCTGAGGTCTGCAGTTGTTCTTACTGTAAATTCCACTCTTGGGACTTTCAGTTGCAAATAACAGGAACAGAATTTAAAGTAAAGAATAAATTTTAGGGCTGTGCAACTAGAATTTTTTTTAAGGAGATTTTGTTGATTGAAGTATAGTTTATTTACAATGCTGTGTTAATTTTTACTATAAGCCAAAGTGATTCTTATATATGTATATATATACACATATACATTCTTTTTAATATTCTTTTGCATTATGGTTATCATAGGATATTGAATGTAATTCCTTCTGCTATACAGTAGTGTTACCGATATCAAGCTTGCTCTGCTTGCTTCATGACAGGCCAATGATTTGGACACAGGTGTTGAGGCAAGGAATACCCCAACCAGAGTGAGTGGCTGACTCAGAAGACAGCATATTAATGTCTCAAAATAACCATTTTGTTGAGGTCTGGATGCCAGGTTCTTTTGTAGAACAGTGATGGGGGAGAAGTGAGAGGAGAACAAAGTAAAACAGCCATTAATCTTGTAAATATCTCCTAGAATGGCAAGCCTCAGGCAGGGGATGTGTTAATTTTTTCCTTCCTGACATCCACAAGTGGACAGGATCCTGAACGAAGGCACTGCAGTTTAACAGACAGGCAGAGGGGCACGATTCTCTGAGGCAGGACATTATGTGTGATTATAATAAAAGCAATGGAAAGCAAGTCAAAAAAATGGTTCTAATTTGTAGTCAGAATTGGTTATTCCCTGCAACAGCAGGACCCTGCTGTTTATCCATGTGATACACACCCACCCACACCCACCCACACACACCTACACCCACCCACACACACACACACACCAGTTTGCATCTGCTAACCCTGTACTCCCACACCATCCCTCCCCCTTGGCAACCACGTCTGTTTGCTATGTTTGTGAGTCTGTTTCTGTTTTGTAGATAGGCTCAATTGTGTCAGATTTTAGTTTCCACATATAAGTGATGTCATGTGATATCTGTTTTTCCCTTTCTGACCTTACTTAGTATGGTAATCTCCACTTCCATCCATGGTGCTGTAAATGGCATCATGTTCTTCATTTTTATGGCTGAGTAGTAGTCCACTGTATATTTATATTGCAGCTTCATTATTGCTTCATCTGTCAGTGGACATTCAGGTTGTTTCCATGTCTTTGCTGTTGTGAACAGTGCTGCTATGAAAACAGGGGTACATGTGCCTTTTTGAATTATTGTTTTGCCAGATATATGCCCAGGAGTGGGCCTGCTGCATCATATGGTAATTCTACTTTTAGTAATTGGGAATTAATCCAGTTTCAAATTTGACTGGATCAGAGATGTGAAGAAAACTAGAATACATCACTCCAAAGTATTCCTCTTTGACATAAAACTATTTTGAACTGAAAGCAATTAAGAAGCAGCAAACCCAGGATAAGCTCCCCCTTTTCTGCAGGATCAGTTCAGTTCAATTGTTCAGTCGTTCACTCATGTCTGACTCTTTGCATCCCCATGGACTGCAGCTCGCCAGGCCTCCTTGTCCATCACCAACTCCGGGAGTTCACTCAAACTCATGTCCATTGAGTCGATGATGCCATCCAGCCATCTTATCCTCTGCCGTCCCCTTCTCCTCCCACCTTCAATCTTTCCCAGCATCGGGCTCTTTCCCAATGAGTCAGCTCTTCTCATCAGGTGGCCAAAGTATTGGAGTTTCAGCTTCACATCAGTCCTTCCAATGAACACCCAGGACTGATCTCCTTTAGGATGGACTGGTTGGATCTCCTTGCAGTCCAAGGGACTCCCAAGAGTCTTCTCCAACACCACAGTTCAAAAGCATCAATTCTTCGGTGCTCAGCTTTCTTCACAGTCCAACTCTCACATCCATACATGACCACTGGAAAAACCATAGCCTTGACTAGACGGACCTTTGTTGGCAAAGCTTTTGAATATGCTGTCTAGGTTGGTCATAACTTTCCTTCCAAGGAGTAAGTGTCTTTTAATTTCATGGCTGCAGTCACCATCCACAGTGATTTTGGAGCCCAGAAAAATAAAGTCTGCCACTGTTTCCCCTGTTTCCCCATCTCTTTTGCATGAAGTGATGGGACCAGATGCCATGATTTTAGTTTTCTGAATGTTGAGCTTTAAGCCAACTTTTTCTGCAGGGTACATGCTCTCTTTTTACTGGGGACCATTTTTATCAGCCCAGAGACCTTTCAGAGGAATCTGCAAACAAACTTTCCTTCTTTAGCTGCTCCCATGTATTTATCTCTCCTCAGTTTGCCACTTTTGGAAGCCTGAAACTGTGTGCTTTGTTTTGTCATTTCTCTATAATATGTTGTTTTGTCAAGAGGTTGTGTAAGCTGGAATCTAAGCACTCCAGCTTGAGTTACTTTTCCTTTAGGTTTCTTCCAAGTGGTATTGTGTTGATACACTGCTTGCTTTTGTTAATGTCTCTTTGTTAAAGAGTTCCTGCTGATAACTGAAGCAGGATAAAATGTTGCCTCCCTTACATATGAAACATGTCAGAGTAACTTTCTTTACCTTGGTATCTTGGTTCTTTCTTTCCTTAGAATCTGTTCCATGGTTTCCCTTCACTTGGCAAAGAGCCAGCCATAGACAGTTCCCTGCCCATATCATTCTTGTAATTTGTGGACTTAAATTCTTTTTCTTTGATTCCGCATATAGACTTTCAAGGCTGAACACTGAGGTCTAAACTGTGCATTCCCTCTTAGGATGTGGACTCAGGTGGATCCATGTTCCTGAACATCGGAAATATGCGAGATATTGTCCCAGGTACCAGGGATGTGATGTGAACAAGAGAAGTGCAGCCTATACTCTCCCGAGGTGAGGAGAACATTAATGAATGAATGAATCACTTCATTCTGGTGAGGGTGAGGGAACATTAATGAACAAACCAGCCAACCAATCTCCGGTAATGGTAATAATTTTATATCATGAGTGTGCCTTAAAGGAAAATAAAGCAAACTGAATGGGTAAAAGATAAGGTGGTATTGTGATGGTGAAAGTGAAATTGTTAGTTGCTCAATCATGTCCCACTCTTTGCATCCCATGCACTATAACCCACCAGACTGGAGTGGGTTGCCATTCCCTTCGCCAGGGGATCTTCCTGACCCAGGGATTAAACCCAAGTCTCCTGCATTGCAGAAGACTCTTTATCATCTGAGCCACCAGGGAAGCATTGGATGGTGGTCTCAACTGAACAAGATGCACAATGTGAGAGCTGTGAGTTAAGTTTTATTTGGGGCAAAATGAGGACTGCAACCCGGGAGACTGCACCTCAGATAATTCTGAGGAACTGCTCCAAAGAGGTCGTGGGGGAAGATCAAAATATAAGATTTTGGTGATGGCAAAGTTCAATGCAATCAAGTGCTTATTTTACAAGAGGCTTTCTGCTAGTCACGAGGAGCTGTTGTCATCATGATGGGATTCAGTGCAAAGACTGGGATCACGAAGTCAGTTTCTGAAAATATCTAACCACGTAAAGACCTGTTCTGCCAGTTTCCCTGGAGCACGGAGATGTCACTCTTGCACCCTGAACTCCTTTTAGAACATGTTGAAGGCAGAGCAGCATTAGCAAACGGTTCAGGGCAAATGCCCTTCCTTGGCAAGTGCCAGTTTGTAGTTGACAGTGGTACTTGTGGGGTCAAGAGAGGACTTTGTAAAGAGGTAACATCGAGTTGCAACAGAGCATGGCTTCAGGTATTGTGTTCTGACTTTCTGTTTACTCTAGACAAAAACCAGGTAGGGAGCATTTGTCTCCAGAGCTCCTGGAAGTGTACATGGTAAGAAATCTCCCAACCACTTGGATGTCTTAGAGTTGAATGTATTAGAAGACAGGTATAGGAAGAATTGTGTTTTCTCTTCTTGGAGATGTAGCAGATTACCCAAGACATGTGGCTTCTCCTGATGGAAGGGTATATGATTCCCAAGATCCCTTTCAGCTCTAAATTCAGTGATTCTGAATTCATTCTATAAGCCATTCATTTTCATATTTTCTTTTAGCATTCAATAATGTCAGAATGAATGATGCAAGGAGGGCAAAACTGAATTGTAGAATCATCATTTACATTCACCAGTTTGTAGAAGGACATTATAAATAACCTTACCTAAAATGGACAGAAGTCCTATTCTTCAATGACTTATGTGTCAATATTTGTAAATCCTATTAAATAACTTTAAGAAAGTCTAGTGACATAGTCATTACTTTCTAGCTTCTAAGCAACTGTGATTAGATTAACATCTTTTTGATCAGTGAACAGCCTCTAAGTAGAGTTGATATAACCTTGGCAGTTAGTAGAACAAATACTTGAAGGAAATTTTATATGTTGTGCCTATTCTTACTGGTGCACGCCTGCTCAGTCTTTAAGTTATGTCCACCTCTTTGCGACCCCATGGACTATAGCCCGCCAGGCTCCTTCTTTCTGTGGAATTTCCCAGGCGAGAATACTGGAATGGGTTGTCATATCTTCCTCCAGGGAATCTTCCCAACCCAGGGATTGAACCTGTGTTTCCTGCTTGCCTTGCAGATTCTTTACCACTGAGCCACCAGGGAAGCCCATTGCTACTGGTACAGTTTGATTTGAAAGTGAAAGTGAAATTGCTCAGTTGTGTCTGACTCTTTGCCATCCTGTGGACTGTAGCCCACCAGGCTCCTCTGTCCATGGGATTCTCAAGGCAAGAGTATTGGAGTGGGCAGGGGATCTTCCTGAAGCAGGAATCAAACCCAGGTCTCCCATATTGCAGGCATACACTTTAACCTCTGAGTCACCAGGGAAGTGAGCGTGAAATAATTCCTTAGAAAAATGTTGTCTATGAGAAGTGCTTCCTTATTATTAACTTTTCTATTGATGTTTATTGTTTTCTATTGATGTCTCAGTGTTTTACATCTACATCATAGTGATTCAGTTTATACATATATATGTAAAATATTCTTTTTCTCATTGTTTTCCATTATAGGTTATTATAAGATATTGAATAGAGTACTCTGTGCTGTACATTAGGTCCCTTTTTAAAAAATTATTTTATATATAGTAGTGTATAGACGTTAATCTCAGACTCCTAAAATTATTCCTTATTCCCATCCCCTTTGGTAACCATAAGTTTGTTTTCTATATCTGTGAGTCTGTTTGTTTTGTAAATAAATTTGTCATTGTTTTCAGATATGATAGCATATGATATTTGTCTTTCTCTGACTTAGTATGACAATCTCTAGGTCTGTCCATGTTCCTGCAAAGGGCAATATTTCATTCTTTTTTATGGATGACTAATATTTCATTGTGTATATATACACCACATTTTCTTGTGTTCCTCTGTTGATGGACGTCTAGGTTGCTTCCATATCCTGGCTGTTGTAAATAGTGCTGCTATGAATGCTGGGGCACGTAGAAGCTCTTCCTTTTATTGATCAGTCATGCTTAAACAAAATAACTGTAATAACCTTCAATTATTATATTATCTTTATTATATTGTGTTAAGCAGTAGTAATAGTTAACATTTATCAAGTAGTTACTGTATGTCAGACACTTTTCTAAGATGCTTTACATATTTATGTATTTTAGTCTCCATTGAGGCAGTCTGAGTACAGATTGGAAAAGAATTTCTAGACACAGTATTTCAGAAGGGATTATTCAGAACAAGAACAGAGATAATGAGGGCACTGTGAGCACGGTGGGCTGACCTCCTGACAGACCAGGGAGAGTGACAGTTTTTGTGGATAATAGCTGATTTTTATAGCCTCAAGACAAAGGCGATTCCTGCTGAAAAGTTGGCGTTAGATGATTGGTTAGAGCACTATAGAGTGACTACCGGGTTGGACTTTTGCCTAATTTGGAGTCAGGAAGCCTGCCAGTGATGTTCAGGGGCCTTTTGGTAATGGTTATAAAGGGGCTTAATCAGCTTTGGCGGTGACCTTGATTCTAGGCTCTGCTTCTGTGGCGTTGAAGCAAGGCCTTGCACTCAATACTGTTGGCAACCCTATGAAATGCTGCTGTTATTAATCTACTTTTCAGATGAGGGAATTGAAACATGGTAAGGAACTTGTACCTCATGACAGTGGATGAGATGGTTGGATGGCATCACCAACTCGATGGACACGAGTTTGAGTAAGCTCTAGGAGCTGGTGATAGACAGGGGAGCCTGCTGTGCTGCAGTCCATATGGTTGCAAAGAGTCGGACACGAATGAGCGAATGAACTGAACTGAGGAATCTGCCCTAGTTCACAGACCTGGGTAACAAAACAGTGTTTCAAATCTAGGTGTTCTTGATCTTATTAAATGATTCAAGTTTTAAGCCACAGATGCTACTTTACATGTATTTAAAATCTGAATGGGAAATGGTGTTTGTTTTTTTCTGGTGTGGCAAATAATATTCAGAGATTGAGATCATCTTTGCTATAAGTTGTCTTTGCCATAGGTTGCCATAACATAGGGTAACTATGGGAATTAAACTAATTTCACAAGCCAGTAGTTTACAGGATCATATCTTTTAATTAAGCCAATAAAGAAGTAACACTCCAACCAGTAATAGATTAATCACACTATTGTTTCAGGCAAAGGGAAGATGAAAGGAGTAAAGTACAAATTTAGTTTAGATGTACGTTTGGTAAGCTGATGTCCAGCTGTCAGTGCAAAGTAAAAGTCCTTTGTTACTAGGGCACGTGCTAGGGAACAAAGATACCAGTGTTGGCAGGCAGGATGATCTCTTTGGGCCACTGCATGGCTTTCACCAACTACCTGACAAGGCGTCATCTTGGCCAGGCAGGAGCTGATACCACAAGGTCTTCGAGAGCTATTGAGATCAGCAATGTAGACAGAACACTCTTAGGGTGCAGGTCAAACCTTCATGTCTCCCAGAGCTGCCCCCTCCCCCTTCTTGTCCATCAAGGCTTCTCAGTAAATGAGCTGCTGAGCACTTGACCACAGGGGTCAGCCCTGACATCTGGCTACAGCTTCCTAAATGTATATGACTTCACTCAGAACCAAACAACCCAGTCTTAGATTAAAAAAAAAAAGTCCAAAACAAGTGGATTTGAAATCATATCAAACCAATATATATCAGCATTTAAGTCTACTTTAGGAGAAATTTACTTTGGTAAAGAGTCTTTCTGTAGTGCAAGAGACCTGGATTCGATCCCTGGTTCAGGAAGATCCCCTGGAGAAGAGAATGGCAGCTCATTCCAGTATTCTTGCCTGGAGAATTACATGGACAGAGGAGCCTGGCAGGGTACAGTTCATGGGGCTCGCAAAGAGTCAGACGACTGAGGAACTAACACACACATAGGAAAAAAATTGACGGTAGGTGATATTTACATACTATCAATTTTATACTGCTGTGTCCTTTTTTCGTCATTTCATCTCTGCCCTATTTCCTCCTGCAACCCCCAGGGCTGTCTTTCACCCTCAAAATATGTGAACCCCCAAAGAAGATGATACTAATTGATTACAATTTAGTATCATTTTGGAGAAGGAAATGGCAACCCATTCCAGTATTCTTGCATGGAAAATCCTATGGACAGGGGAACCTGGCAGATTATAGTCCATGGAGTCGCAAAAGAATTGGACAGGACTGAGTGACTTCACACTTCTAGTATCATTTTAGCCCATGGTTTGCCTCTTTCAGAAGGATTTATACTTTGTATTTTATGTAGGAACAAAAGGCTTTTTCTTGCTGAAGGGATTTCAATAGAAGCCAGTGAAAGTGAGAGAGATTTGGAGGGTTAGGTTGCTCCTGCAGTGTCGTTTCAGAGCTTGTTTACTGTCTTCCATGGTACCTATGTAAATTGTTTCCCAATATTTGATGCTGTAGGAAAGAGTATTTAATGATATTAAATATGCTAAATTATGGGTGGGCACAGGATGATGTGAAGTCGTTCCTAGAGGATGATTTTCTTTTTAACAATTTGTTTTTTAATGAAACAAAGATGAATATTTTCAATGACAAAAGGTACAGTTCACAAAGAAGACAGATATCATAAGTCATTAGACACCAAACAACAAAGAAGCAAAGAAACATAAAGCAAAAATCAGAATGGAGGATGATTTTAGACTGCAATAAATATCAAAAGGTCTTCGAAAAGAATTGGCATAAAATGAAGTAAAACTCAAATTGTTCAACCACCTTCTTTTGTGATAGAAGACATAAAATATTGCTCACCGAAACAGGCCTAACAGCTTGCCTCCTTGATGAGTGTTCTGGTTAACCAGATTGTCAGTGGGATGGGAAGATACTTCCGTTGCTTAAGGAAAGGTGTAGGTGCCTCGGATCTCCTCCGGCCTTCCTGGGGGCTCAGTGGTAAAAGAATCCACCTGTCAGTGCAGGAGATTTGGATTCGATCCCTGGGTCCAGAAGATCCCGTAGAGGAGGAAATGGAACCCACTCCACTCTTCTTGCCTGGGAAATCCCACAGACAGAGGAGCCTGGCGAGCTCCAGTCCAGTCCATGGAGTTATGAGAGAGTCAGACAGGACTGAGCGACTGATCACACCTATCTCCTTGGTTCCTGTCCCACCCGGTGGGACATGCTGAGGCAGGCCAACCTTCAGACAGAGTTAAGCACCCTTCAGTCGCTGAACTTTGAAACTCTGATTTGTGAGGTGTCTGCCTATGTGTTTTCCTTTGTCCTCTGAACACCACGTACCTGTCTAGGGGACTCTGTTTCCTAGTGAGGAACCACTGCTTCGCATGCTAACCTTTGGAGGAAACCGAGGTGAGCAGAATTGGCAAAGCTTCCACTTCCTGTCTTTTTTCCTAGTCCTTTTTTCCTTTTATGATTCTTCTCTCAGTCCTTTCTCCCCCTCCTCCCTTCCTGACTTGCTTTGGAGCCCAAACACCTCCTTTTGAATTCTGGCTCCTGAGCCTTTTTGTTGCGTGACCTCAGGCAAGTTTCTGAACTTCTCTGTACCTCAGCATTTACCTTCTAGGGTAGTTGGAAATATTAAAAGAATTTAAAGAGTGTAAAGCACTTCAAATAACACCTGATACTTAGTAGTCAAGTGTTCACCATTCTCACCATTGTCATAATCACTGTTTATTTTTGAAAGTCACTCAGTTGTGTCCGACTCTTTGTGACCCCATGGACTATACAGTCCATGGAATTCTCCAGGCCAGAATACTGAAATGTAGGTAGCCTCTCCTTTCTCCAGGGGATCTTCCCAACCCATAATCATTGGTCCTTTCCATAAATATTTACTGAGTCTTGTGTATGTCTGAGGGGAAGATCCTCTGGAGGAAGGCATGGCACCCTAGTATTCTTGCCTGGAGAATCCCATGGACAGAGGAGCCTGGTGGGCTACAGTCCATGGGGTTGCAAAGAGTCAGACATGACTGAAGCTACTGAGCACATATGCACGTATGTTTGAAGGGCTCCCATGGTGACTCAGTGGTAAAGAATCTGTCTGCCAATACCAGAGACACAGGTTCAATCCTAGCTTTGGGAAGATCTCCTGAAGAAGGAAATGGCAACACATTCTGGTATTCTTGCTTGGAGAACCCCATGGAGCCTGACATGCTACAGTCCGTGGGGTCTTTTAAGAGTTGGACAAGACTTAGCAACTGAACAACAATAATCTATGTTTTAAATGCTGTGCTAAAGAATTAAAATGACCAAATGAACCAAATATTTCAATGGAACTTTTGGATTCAATGTTCAAAGCCCCACAAGCCAGTGTGGGGATACTTACTCTTTCCTGTCAAATCATACCTATTCTGTTTTCTCATTTCTTAGAGAATGCTCTCTGCCAAGTGGCAATAGTGGTTAAAACAGATGAATATATACATTTAAAAATGTTACTTTGAACCCAGTAAATATGCACGTTTCCAGAAGCCTTTAAAAAAACCAACCTTGTGGTAATAGTTTCAGGAATCACAGCTACTGTACTTCTAGGGCTCAGTTATATTCACATTGGCCTTTCAGTGACATTCAGGTCACATCCAAGTATATTATTTTGCCCGCACGCTTGGACAGCTCTTCCTGCTAACTTTCTCTTGTAATTGACATAAAGCATAAGATATTGAGGAAGAAAGATGTTCTCTACTTGCTTTTCATGTTTTTTTCTTTCTTTCTTTCTTTTTTTTTTTTTTTTTTTTAGCACGTATGTTTGAAGGGCTCCCATGGTGACTCAGTGGTAAAGAATCTGTCTGCCAATACCAGAGACACAGGTTCAATCCTAGCTTTGGGAAGATCTCCTGAAGAAGGAAATGGCAACACATTCTGGTATTCTTGCTTGGAGAACCCCATGGAGCCTGACATGCTACAGTCCGTGGGGTCTTTTAAGAGTTGGACAAGACTTAGCAACTGAACAACAATAATCTATGTTTTAAATGCTGTGCTAAAGAATTAAAATGACCAAATGAACCAAATATTTCAATGGAACTTTTGGATTCAATGTTCAAAGCCCCACAAGCCAGTGTGGGGATACTTACTCTTTCCTGTCAAATCATACCTATTCTGTTTTCTCATTTCTTAGAGAATGCTCTCTGCCAAGTGGCAATAGTGGTTAAAACAGATGAATATATACATTTAAAAATGTTACTTTGAACCCAGTAAATATGCACGTTTCCAGAAGCCTTTAAAAAAACCAACCTTGTGGTAATAGTTTCAGGAATCACAGCTACTGTACTTCTAGGGCTCAGTTATATTCACATTGGCCTTTCAGTGACATTCAGGTCACATCCAAGTATATTATTTTGCCCGCACGCTTGGACAGCTCTTCCTGCTAACTTTCTCTTGTAATTGACATAAAGCATAAGATATTGAGGAAGAAAGATGTTCTCTACTGCTTTTCATGTTTTTTTCTTTCTTTCTTTCTTTTTTTTTTTTTTTTTTTTTAACTCTAGGAGTGCTTGGAGAAGGCAATGGCAACCCACTCCAGGATTCTTGCCTGGAGAATCCCAGGGAGCCTGATGGGCTGCCATCTATGGGGTTGCACAGAGTCGAGAATGATTGAAGTGACTTAGCAGCAGCAAGAGATGCTCAAAGTTCTTTTTGATAACTCTTTTTTGTTTAGAATTATGAGAGTTCATTTTAATTCCAGTTAGTTGGTAGTTCTTGCTGTCATGCTTCAAACCTTTTTTAAAAATCAGATTAATGAAAAAGAAAGTTGGTAGATCCTAGGGGCGTTTTCTGTGTCCTTAGCTGGGTTATTTATAATTCCCAGGTTAAGAATGATCACAATTACTGGTCTTCAGAAAACCTCGTGTATCAATACTTTCCTAGTTTACTTTGGTTGAAGTACTCCCTAAATAGAAAGTACATATTTTCTTTTTCCCCCCCTCATTTTGATTTGTTCATGGATGTGCAGTAAGGTCTGAATTTCCAGTCTATGCTGCAAGATGCAATAGACACTGTGTTCATGCCCAGTGATGGCATTTATGCTGTAGGGCTTTTCCCTGCCTCTTCTTTCCTTGTCAGACAGCAGAATATCCATTTCTGGTCCCTGTTTTAACTCAGTTCATTAGAAGCAGTATTTAGGTAGGATGACTAATCTGCAAGCCAAAAGAGGTTTTATCTATTAAATAGAAGCAACCTCTGACAGAAAGCCTAGGGCAGAGTAAGAGAGGAAGATGACAAAACCCTGCTCTACACATGAACTCTTGGTTTGGAGGCTGAAACTCAGGTGGTTTTCCTGCCTTTGGGGCCTTTCCCTGTAAGCATGGTAAAAAGTTAAACAAATTTTGCTGGAAAGTAGATAATGCAGGCAAGTGGATTCTATGTAACAAACACTCTCTCAGCTGCTCATTTTAGACAATGATTTCAGACGCTTCCTGAAATTGTATTACATCCCGTTTGACTATTTTTTCCTTTGATTAACAATTCAGTTTTGTGTAACATGCCAGTGAGTCAGAAGTCTTAGCCTGAGAAGGGTCTTGCCAAGATGATGACAAATTACAAATTATATACTAATCTTTGTGAGGATTTAAATAGATGAAATCGGTAAAACATTTTGAATAGTGTTTGCTGTAACTCTGAGCGCTCACTACTTCTTAGCTCTTAATAGTCTTACTGTTTGTTACTGTTAGGAATTACTTGGAGTTCATTTTATCTTGTGGCACTGCCCTGAAATTAAAGGCACAAAAACCAATACAAATGCACAGTGAGCCTGATATAGATGATGATTTTAGTATGGACTCACATGGCTCCCTGGAATATATAGCAAGTTCTATCAGTAGTGTTGAAAAAATGAACTTTAAATCATTTCGAATTCAGTTATGACCAACGTTTATTATGTTTACTGTGTCAGGCAATCAGGTACACATTCTACTTGTAATTAACCCTTTTTTATGGTTGAGAAAACCAAAGTTCAGAGAGGCTATATCTAAAGCTTCCAAGTCACACAGCTAGAGAGTGATAGAATGGGTTCTCTGTACCACACTGGTTTACAAAATGTTTTGAAATAAACTTTTTTTGGCTGCATTTTGCGGCTTGAGTAATCTTAACTCCCCAACCAGGGTTAAAACACATGCCTCCTGCAGGAGAATTGTGGTCTTAACCACTGGACAACTAGAAAAGTCCCCAAGTAAATTCTTTATTAAAGTATGTTGAGTGATGAATGGTCTATTAATTTCCCTCTAGCTAGTTTAAAAAAAATTTATTGAAATATAGTTGATTTATAATGTGTTAGTTTCAGTTGTACAGCAAAGTGATTCAGTTATATATGTGTGTATATATAAGTACATATATACTTTTTTTTAAACCTATTTTTGTATTGGTGGAGAAGGATGTGGCAATCCACTCCAGTGTTTTTGCCTGGAGAATCCCATGGACAGAGGAGCCTGGCAGGCTACATTCCATGGGGTTGCAAAGAGTTGGAACCGACTGAAGTACTTAGCACACACGCATGTTTTATGTTGGGGTACAGCTAATGAACAATGTTGTGACAGCTTCAGGTGAACAGCAAAGGGATTCAGCCATACATACACATGCATCCATTCTCCCCAAAGCTCCCCTCCCATCCAGGCTTGCCGTATAACACTGAGCAGAATTCCTTGTGCTATACATACACACAGTGTGTGGTTGGTTATCCATCTTAGTATATAGCAGCTACTTTTGCATGTGGTTTTCACTATTGATGATGCAAGTACACAACATGTCATGAAATTTGTGTTGATTTGTTTCCCAGGGGTCCAGATTGCCTCTTCCTCTTCCTGTTGTCCTATTGAAATAATCTACCTCGGTGGGAGGGGGGAACAATGGTTCTTAAATCTCTGGACCCTGTAAACCTGTTACCTTACTCAGCAAAAGATTTTGTAGATGTGAGAATTGAAAGAGGGAGGCAGGAGAATCAGAAGAGATGAGGACAGAAGCAGAGGTCAGAGGGATGCAGTTGGTACCTCGGAAGATGGGGGAAAGAACCGTAAGTCAGGGAACGCAGACCAACTCTAGAAGCTGCAAAAGGCAAGAAGACTGGTTCTCTCCCAGAGCCTCAAAAGGAAACACAGCCCAGCAGACACCTTGGTTTTAGCTCCATGAGACCCATTTCAGACTTTTGCTCTCCCGATCAAGTTTAGGTTGTTTGAAGCCACCAAATTTGTTGCAGTGGCAATAGGAAACTGCTGTACCCTCCTTGCAGTGTTTACAGAGTATCTCATCTTTTATTTTAATGATTCTATGAGTTAGGACAATTGGCTTATTTATTATTTAGGTTGGGGTTCTGAGCAAGTTGGTTGCAATGATACACATGGATCAACTCAACTTTTTAAAATCATTCTTTTAATCAGTAAAGAGCTTTGGGTGGATTGCTTCAGTATATGAGTCTAGGAGAAGGAAGGAAGGGAGATGGCAGCTTGAACCACTAGAGGTTGTGGGGGATCCTGAAGGAAGGAAATTGCTTTAACTTGAGTTTCTAGGAAATCCTGATTAGGCCCAATGAGGGCCTGTGAAAATCATTGACCTAATGGAACTAGTGACAATTGAGCAATTCTGTGCTAATTACAGTTCTAAGAGCTTAACTTACATGGACTCTCTTTTCCTTGTACCAGCAGTGAGGTACATACTATTGATAATACCTGTTTTTACCAATAAGGAAACTGACACATAGGGCTCTAGGTTTTACTTAAGCATTTTGATTATAGTAGGATTGTGAACACTGAACTGGTTGTCAAATTGTATTGATAACCTATGTAAACATTTATGATCACAGAATTATTTTATGTTCAAATTTTAAGCCTTAGAGGTTTTTTTTTTCCTACCATTTTGTATTTAACTAGCTATAGGGTTAATGGGTTCTAGGCAACTAGCTATTAGGTTTATTCTAAACTAGACATTTAGAATATAACTCTTAAAGACAGGTTTAAAGACAGTTGTTGAAGCATCTTGTCCATAAAAGCACTAAGATGCTGCCTTAGCATAAAATGTCCACTGGATGGCAGGTTTTCATAAAAAGTACATGGCATTAGATTTCATATCATAAGTTCCCCCACATTTATAAGACCAAACAACTCATTTGCTTTGGGTTGTTAAATAGCTAACTTTTTGAGTTTCTTAAACTGTATTTAATATCGATTCAAAATAGAAACAGAGCTTTAGCAGCTTAACACTTTTGAAATATGTATATCCTTTTAAATAAGGACTTAATTTGAAGTGCATTTTACAAATTAAACTTGAGCCCATGGGCAAACTTGTAAAATGTTGATTTTTTTAAATGAAGCTGTAATAATAAAAAATCTATATAGTCTTACATCTAGTAACTTTATACTAGAAAAATTTAGGTTTTTAAGAAAGATAGCAAAAAATTATACACTATGAACTTATTTACAATATTTGCATGAACTTCTTTCCTACAAGCTTAAAGTTTTCACATGGAGGACAAATTTCCTCCCACTAAGAGTTTTCAGGGTTACAGTTTGAGGCCAGATCAAAGTTATTGTTAGTGCTGAATTCAGGAAGAAGAAGGTACTTTAAAGTTACTCAGAGTACCTTTAAAGACTGTTTCTATGAACATATGCTTGGTGCCTTTGTCAGCGGACACCTGCCTAACTGCTCTTCATCCAAACTGTAGACAGGAAGGTGCCACCAGGGGGCGCTATACCAGCACCAAGGCTGCCCACTTCCACATTTACCTCCACAAAGCTTATTAACAAGTACTCACTTTCTCTTCCTCCTCCTCTCCTGCTGCTTTAATCAGTATGCCTTTGGCCTGTGCATCAAGTTGTTAGCACAGTGGTCTAGGTGTTTCTAAGACATCCAGACTCTTCTGGCTTTGGTAGGTGCTATGAGCTCTGGCTCCCTAGCCTTTAACATGTAAATATGCCAATTCGTGAATTTCAAACTGTACTTGAAAGTGATCAGTTCAGTAGCTTGCCCTAATCATGAAATCATGAAAAAGAAAAGCTTCTGCCACTATGCCCTCATTTAAATGTCAGTGACTACACATTTAATGGCTCTTTATCTATTGAACTGAATTTATGAACTTAATTTTTGAAGTACAAATATTCAAATACAGTTGAACTTTGAGCCTATCATAGCAAACGTGATATGCTACACAAGCAGGGTGAAGTCTACCAGAAGATTTTCTCAAATTAGCTCTGCCACACAACTGAAAGGTGAATTCTCCAGTGGCAATTTATTCATACTGTTTTTGACAGTTCTCAAACCTGAAGCTTACATTTAACATTAGCACTTTATCTTACTTTATACTGGTTCTAAATTTAAGCAATGAAATGTCATCATTTCCTTGTCAGAAAAAAATAAAGGAAATGAAAAGAATCAATAGCTGATGACAGTTGGCAGAAACAAACAACGTGATCAATCAATTAAGGGAATATTGAGTATCCATTCAATGCAGAAAATGTAGTAGATACTCAGCTAATATTCCACTGCTGGTTGATTTATTGATAATGCTTGTTTCTGTTCATTAGCCTCAGACATTCATGTTTTTTAAAAAAGAAACCACTGCAAATGAAAATGTGAACAAACATCAGTAATTGACTTAAAATAAAACACACCTTTTTATATTAGCATATAAGTGATTAACACTATTGTGTTAGTTTCAGGTGTATATCAAAGTGATTCAGTTATACATATACATGTATCTGTTCTTTCTCAAATTCTTTTCCCATTTAAATTGTTACATAATATTGAATAGAGTTCCCTGTGCTATATAGCAGGTTCTTGTTGGTTATCCATTTTAAATATAGCAATGTGTATACATCAGTTAGAAGCTCCCTAATTATCCCTTCCCCCTCAACCATAAATTTATTCTCTAAGTCTATGAGTCTGTTTTGTAAATATGTTCATTTGTATCATTTTTTAAAAGATTCCACATACAAGTGATACCATGTAATATTTATCATTCTGTCTGACTTCCTTCAGTAAGACAATTTGTAGGTTCATCCATGTTGCTACAAAAGCATTATTTCATTCTTTTAAATGACTGAGTAGCATTCCACTGTGTATATATATATCACATCTTTATCCATTCATCTGTTGATAGACTTTTAGGTTGCTTCCATATCTTGGCTATTATAAATAATGCTGCTATGAACATTGGGGTATTCTTTTGGGTCATGTTCTTCCCTGGGTATATGCCCAGGAGTGGGATTACAGGATCATATGGTAGCTCTATTTTTATTCAGAATGGCCAGCATAAGAAAATCCACGAACTATAAATGCTGGAAAGGGTGTGGAGAAAAGCAAACCCTCCCACACTGTTGGTGGGAATGTAAATTGGTACAGCCACTGTAGAGAACAATATGGATGTTCCTTAAAAGTAAAAATAGAGTAATTGACTCTTGCTTTTAGCCAACTATGTTGTCTCATTGAATCAGTCAGTTAAGTCACTCAGTCGTGTCCAACTCTTTGGCCCCATGAACTGCAGCACGCCAGGCTTCCCTGTCCATCAGCAACTCCTGGAGCTTGCTTAAACTCATGTCCATTGAGTCGATGATGCCATCCAACCATCTCATCCTCTGTTGTCCCCTTTTCCTCCCGCCTTCAGTCTTTCCCAGCATCAGGGTCTTTTCCAGTGAGTCAGTTCTTCATATCAGGTGGCCAAAGGATTGGAGTTTCAGCTTCAGCATCAGTCCTTCCAATGAACATTCAGGACTTATTTCCTTTAGGATGGACTGATTGGATCTCCTTGCTGTCCAAGGGACTCTAAAGAGTCTCCTCTAACACCACAGTTCAAAAGCATCATTCTTTGGCTCTTGGCTTTTTTATAGTCCAACTCTCACATCCATACATGACTACTTGAAAAACCATAGCTTTGACTAGATGGACCTTTGTTGGCAAAGTAATGTCTCTGCTTTTTAATATGCTCTCTAGGTTTGTCATAGTTTTTCTTCCTAGGAGCAAGCGTTTTTTAACTTCATGGTTACAGTCACCATCTGCAGTGATTTTTGAAGCCCCTCAAAATAAAGTCTGTCACTGTTTCCATTGTTTCCCCATCTATTTGCCATGAAGTGAAGGGACTGGATGCCATGATCTTTGTTTTCTGAATGTTGAGCTTTAAGCCAACTTTTTCACTTTCCTCTTTCACTTTCATCAAGAGGCTCTTTAGTTCTTCTTTGCTTTCTGCCATAAGGGTGTCTCCTGTGTATATGAGGTTATTGATATTTCTTCCAGCAATCTTGATTCCAGCTGTGCTTCATCCCACCTGGTATTTTGCATGATGTACTCTGCATATAAGTTAAATCAGCAGGGTGACCGTAAACAGCCTTGATGTACTTTCCCGATTTGAAACCAGTCCGTTGTTCCATATCTAATCTAACTGTCGCTTCTTGACCTGCATACAGATTTCTCAGGAGGAAGGTCAGGTGATCTGGTATTCACATCTCTTTAAGAATATTCCATAGTTTGTTGTGATCCACACAGTCAAAGGCTTTGGCATAGTTTTTCTGTAATTCTCTTGCTGTTTTGAGGATTCCATGGCTGTTGGCAATTTGATCTCTGGTTCCTATGCCTTTTCTAAATCCAGCTTGAACATCTGGAAGTTCTGAGCTATCAGGGAAGCCCTCTCATTGCCTGGGATACAATTAGTAGAAAATATAGGTTAGTGTTAACTTTAAACATAACTGTAAGAAAATGTTTAATAAAGTCCTTATGCATTGCAGAGTTATTTTTCTTGTTGTACTAAGTCCAAGTTGTGTTTTTAAAATCACGTTTGTCATTGACTATCATCAAATAGTTTACAATTTTTAGCCAAACAAGATATACACAAACTTGACATCTGGATGATAAAAGAGAACAAAGTATAACTAAGTGCCAAAATGCACGATATCCTGGCACTCACGGACAAGCATCACGATGCGGAGCAAAGTACTCTACAGGGTATCTATCTCATTTTTCTCTAAATAAAGCATTTACAGTGTGTTGTCATTTTTTAAAACTCAAAATGAATGCAAGTTCTAAACGTAATTTTAATGCTCAAGTCTTTTCTATTCATGATTGTGAAGTACAGAATAATTAGCATTTTTCATTTTTTATAGCTCCATGGAGGAGTTACCACATCACATACTAGGCGGAAAATACACTTCAAAGAAATCCTCATCCAACTTACTAATATTTAGACTTAATTTTTCCCTACAGGCTGGTTGTAATATTAATATAAGTCAGCACTGCAGACCATTTTTTATTTCGGCTAATTATTGTTTTTTCCCATTCTGTAACTCTCCACCACTGTTTTATTTGTTGCTGTGAGCTTTTCTGTGGCCTTGGTGTAGGCCGAGGAGGGGGAAGACCTGGCAGGATGTAGAGACGAGCTCAGTTCACCCATCTTCAGACAGTGTTCTCACTGACTCTCCAGACGTGGCAGTAAATACAGAAATGACCCTCAGAGGCAGGTGATATTTTCTCCTCACAATCTAATCAAGAAGACCAGGAATGCTTCTGTAGTTCCACAGCTGCAGGGTGGAAAGCAAATGGCAACACTCACTGTCTTGTCTGTTGGCCCACTCTGAGTTCCAGTGCAGAATGAAAAGCGTTGAATCGGATGCCTGCCGCCTTATATTGTTGTTGTTCAGTTGCTCAGCTGTGTCTGACTCTTTGTAACCCCATGGAGTGCAGCATGCCAGGCTTCCTTGTCCTCTACTATCTCCCTGAATTTGCTCATACTCATGTCCATTGAGCTGGTGCTTCCATCCAACCATATCATCCTCTGTAGCTCCCTTCTCCTCTTGCCTTCAGTCTTTCTCAGCACCTGGGCCTTTTCCAATGAATCGACTCTTTGCATCAGATGGCCACAGTGTTGCAGCTTCAGCACCTGTCCTTCCAACGAATAGTTAGGATTGATGTGATATATACTCAATAAGATAGTTTTCTCTTTTCTTTTATAAAGTTAACTCCACTCATTAAAAACAGTAATATGATATGCATAAAATTCTAGTTTAAGAGAACCTTAGAATTGAAGTAAGCCTTTACTGTTTTCTAATCAACTTCCATCTCAGGCTTCTCTATAACACTGAAAATCTGAGGGATGGCTGAGTATAATCAGACATCAGGGAGGCCCTGGATAGCATATTGTTAGTGATATTTTCAGAAAACTCAAACTGGCATAAACAAAAAGAAATATATGTTATGAAAACTTCATTGGTCACGTAGTTTGGTTGATTTAATAGCCAAAGACCCAGGCTTTTCCCCATTTCTGCTTTGATATTCTTTGTGAATTTTACTCGCTAATTCATGATCTCAAGATGCTGTAGATGTGCTCAGCATCGCAGGCAGATGTGACTATAACTGGAAAGAAAAGGGACCTTTTCTCTGCATCTAGATATTTTCAGAAAACTCAAACTGGCATAAACAAAAAGAAATATATGTTATGAAAACTTCATTGGTCACGTAGTTTGGTTGATTTAATAGCCAAAGACCCAGGCTTTTCCCCATTTCTGCTTTGATATTCTTTGTGAATTTTACTCGCTAATCATGATCTCAAGATGCTGTAGATGTGCTCAGCATCGCAGGCAGATGTGACTATAACTGGAAAGAAAAGGGACCTTTTCTCTGCATCTTTTAACTTATTCATACAAGAATCAGGAATTCATTTCTGGAAATCCTCTTTCACTTTGATTGGCTGAAATATCATCCATTTCCAAATCAGTTACTTGCAAAAAAGAAAACCAACCAAAAACAAAAACAAGTGAGTGTCTGTGAGTTTTTAGAATAAGTATGTGGAGATTAAGACTGCTGATGAGTCAAACTGATTTTGTTGCTCTTCAAAGCAGCTCCTTTTCAATAAAGAGTTTGCTAGTTCTCTCCAATTTTTCTTCTTTTGTTTCAGATAAGACTAGTGAAAGGTCCTTCAGAAAGGCAAGGTCAGCGTTAAATGATTGTTACAAAGATTCTGTAATGAGCACACACACCCATATGAAGGCACACAGTCTAGAGATCCAAATGAAGGAAGAGTCACGTTGATGCTGAACTTGTGACTTATCCTTAAGAAATTAAGTTTCATTGGTGAGCTCCCTCAAGTTTAATTTGGAGAAAAATTCAAGTACATTCTCTTCCAAGTTATCTTTGGATCTTACTTTTTCTAATGCTTTGGGGAAAGGGCATGGATGAGAAATGAGGTTTAAAGAGGCAGCTTTGTTTTTTATGTAGACCGTGATGGATTGCAGGATGTGCTTACTGCTCCTTTTGTACCTGGGTCCAGTACAGTCCAATCCTGTTCTGTTTCATGCCAAAGGCATGAAAGGGCAGCATCACTTAGGCGTCTTTGTTGTTGAAGTTTGGTTGATTTGCAGTGATGTGTTAATTACTGTTGCACAGCAGAATGACTGTGGCATACGGATATATTCTTTTCCGTTACGGCTTATCACAAGATATTGAATCTAGTTCCCTGTGCTATATAGTAGGACCTTGTTTACCCATTATATATATATAACAGATGGCATCTGCTAAACCCAGACACCCGATTCACCCCTCTTCCACCTCCCTCCCCCTTGGAATCCAGTCTATTCTCTGTGTCTGTGACTCTTTTTGTCTTTTGTGGATAGTTTCGTTTGTGTCATATTTTAGATTCCACATAAATGATATCACATGTTCTTTGTTTCTGACGTACTTCACTTTGTATGATAATCGAATTTCATCCATGTTGCTGCCAATGGTGCTGTTTCATTCTTTTCTGTGGCGCGGTAGCACATCTTCCTCCTCCATGCATCTGTGGATGGACAGACATTTAGGTGGTTTCCCTGTCTTGGCTATTGTAAACAGTGCTGCAGTGAACATAGGGGTGCATGTATCTTTTTGAATTAGTTTTGTCTGGATGTATACCCAGGAGTAGGATTGCTGGATCATATGGTAGGTCTCTTTTTGGTTTTCTGGAGAACCTCATACTTTTTCCGCAGCCCTGCACCAATTTACATTCCCACCAACAGTGTAGGAGGGTTCCCATTTCTCCACACCCTCTCCAGCATTTGTTATTTGTAGACTTTTTAATGATGGTCATTCTGATCAGTGGATCATTATCACCTCCACTTTAATGGAAGATTTAGTATGCTCGAATGGGAATCTCTACTCCAGACTGTGAGACAGATTGAAAATTAAGAGGGGGATTCTGCTGTTTGCTGTGGTAAGAACCTGCCTGCCAACACAGGAGACGTTAGAGGCGAGGGTTTGATCTCTGGGTTGGGAAGATCCTCTGGAGGAGGAAATGGCATCCCACTCCAGTATTCTTGTTTAGAGAATCCTCATGGACAGAGGAGCCTGGTGGGCTACATTCCATGGGGTTGTAAAGAGTCGGACATGACTGAAGTGACTTAGCAAGCATGCAAACAACAACAAAAAAAACCCCCTAGGAAACAAAGAATTATTTGAAGGAGAATTTAAAGGAGAATTATTTGAAGGACTACTTTTCCTTTCCCTTTAATTAATTAATTAATTAATTCACATTTATATTCACATTTCTATTTTTTTCCTTTAATGCACAGTTGACCAATAGAGCAATTTTCCATAAAAATACTTCTCATAATTCTGCTTCCAATTTAGCTATGAAAATACAGCATTTTACCTTTATTTTAAAATGGTAGTGATAATACTGGTTAGTGTAGTAAGATGAAATAGAGGATTTCATTCATAATTACATAAATTCCTGAAAAAAGGGCCCATGTAAAATATTTCACCTTCTATTTATATATTTTTCCAAACAATAATTGTTGTCCAGATTCTCTTTAAAGAAAAAGCCACCCGAGACGCTACTTCCTTCGTGAGAATGGCCCACTGAAGGCAGGGCTGCGTAGTTTGCTTGATTAGTCAGTGGAGACAGGGCCGTCAGGGTTTTAATTCCGCAGCTTTCTGGCTTTACAGCCACATGAAGCGACCCAGATTCCTGGGTAAGTCAAATGCCTGAATTTTCTACCCCAAGTGTTCTACCCAGACTGTTGATTGAGTGAAGGAAAGTCCTAAGGAGGAGTTAAGAGATGCTGCTGCTAAGTCGCTTCAGTCGTGTGCGACTCTGTGCGACCCCATAGACGGCAGCCCACCGGGCTCCCCTGTCCCTGGGATTCTCCAGGCAAGAACACTGGAGCGGGTGGCCATTTGGTCGCCAACGCATGAAAGTGAAACGTGAAAGCGAAGTCGTTCAGTCGTGTCTGACTCTTCGCGACCCCATGGACGGCAGCCCACCAGGCTCCTGCGTCCATGGGATTCGCCAGGCAAGAGTACTGGAGTGGGGTGCCATGCTGGGCAATGCTTATTAGGCAAATGCAGAGTGGCAGCGTTTATTTCACAGATGCTTCCCTGACAATAAACAGTTTACTCATAAAGTGAGGTCACTGATATCTTCACTTGATACGTGCCAATATTTTTTTTTTAAAGGACAATTTAAAACAGTGTGAAATAAGACCTTTCTGTGTTAAGTGCCTGTGTTTGTGCTGGCTGTCAAGAACTGAAGGGGCTGAAATGCCAGCCTTCTTACAGGAAACCAGTAGCCCGCCACCGTTTCATATGTGCAGAATGTGTACGCAGGGCTGCCGGGGGAGGGTAGGGGGGAGGGGTGGGGGGGACGCCACCACTCAGGGTGCAGCAAGCTGTCTGAGCAGCACCTGTGCCTGGGATGCCCCTGCCCTCCACCTCTAGGCGTGGCGGTCATGACACAGAGCAGACCTGGGGGACGCTGTGTGGTCTGTCTGTGCCCTCTAAAGAGCACCGAGCTTAGGACACTCCCCACGTTGTAAGGGGCTGCTGAAAAATCCATCTGTCCTTTGCCCCGAAGCGAGGCTATGTTCTTATTATGTACGTTCGGAGACAAATTTGCCCTCCATCCCAGAAGGAAATGCTCTATTTTTTCAAGGCTATTTGCTTTACGACATTCTTGTAAAGATACCCTGGAATAAAATACTTGTATATGGTATATACAGTGTTGTGTGGGTGATATCTATGTATACCATTAATTCTCTCAGTAATTCTGTAAAAATAGCTCAGAACTCTTGTTTTAGATATAAAGAAGGAATATCAGCTAAGCATCTTGCCTCATGTCATAGAGATTGTAAGGGACAAACTTTTGGATATTCAATCCTTTGTTATTCTACTCAGCAGCCCATAATCTCTCTGACCAGCTGATGCGCTAATTGCCATGAAAAACAGAGACACACATATGTATTCTGTGACCGTGAGTTCTAGAAAGAAAGCCCTTTGACTTTTTATACTGCTTCTGCTAGATATATCTATTTCTATTAAAGAAATATCTGTGGTGCTATTGTCTTCATGATTGGATTGCTACAAAGTGTATCATGTGCAATACCATTCAAACAAGTATGGAAGATGGTGATCAGTGAAGCAGTAAGGTTTCCCCCTTCAATCAAACCAATTGCTCTTTGTAAGTATTATTTTGGAAGATACAGTTAAAAAGATGTTGAATTAAATTAAGCTTCTGAAAATTGCTCACCTCATGATGCCTTCTGATTACATCTTGGCATAATTCTGCCAAGTTTCAATATGTAATTTAGGGATAATGTATAATGGGTATTGGAACTATTGCAGTTCTCCACATTTAAGGGAGAGGCCAATTTTATTAGTAACAACTGTAATAACTCTGTTAAATAGGTTCTATGACTTAGTCACTCATTAGGAAATTATTTATCAGCAGGAACATATTACCTTTATATATTTAATTCAAGTTTTAAGAAGGAAATTTATTAGCATTGCAAGTATTTTCAGAGAGCTAGTTTTTATAGATGCTATATTAAGATTCTAATGAATTGTTTCCTCTGGTGTTAAACTAAAGAGCTTATTTTTCATTGTTTTATTTTTAAAAAACTTTATTTTCACATGAGACATTTAAAATTTATGCAGTGATGTTTAGACTCCAGTTATCAAAACAGCAGAGAAGTGACAAGACCCCCTTCCATTTCATCACTCAGTGTTTGGTTGATGCCTCTTATGGGGAAAGAACATTTTTGGATTAAAATAATTACTACAAATATGTAGCTAGACACTGGTATGTATCATATACTAACCTAAATGATACCTACTCCAAAAGGAGTGTCTCTAGTAAAATACATTTGGAGAAAAGCTGGTTAAGTTTTTACAGGAATTATTGTTTAGTTGCTAAGTCATGTCTAACCAAGGATCCTTTGTCCATGGGATTTCCCAGGTAAGAATACTGGCGCGGGTTGCCATTTCTTCCTCCAGGGAATGAACCCAAGTCTCCTGCATTGGCAGGTGGATTCTCTACCACTGAGCCACCAGGGAAACCCCAACAGGACTTAAGTAACATATTAAACGATGGTGCTGAGAGGTCTTGCTCAGAAATGGAGTTGTTTCATCATCTTTGAAATGTGTTTGATCCCAGAGCCCTTTTACTTTGTAAGCTGCCCTATATTTGAGGAAGTCCTGAACACTTTCTTGAAAGAAAGTGAAAGTGAGAGCTGCTCAGCTGTGTCCGACTCTTTGTGACCCCATGGACATACTGCAGTCCATGGAACTCTCCAGGCCAGAATGCTGGGGTGGGTAGCCTTTCCCTTCTCCAGGGGCTCTTTCCAACCCAGGAATCAAACCCCCGTCTCCCACATTGTGGGCAGATTCTTTACCAGCTGAGCCACAGGGGAAGCGCCCAAATACTCTTTTAGGAAAATGTTGCTTATTTACTTACTTTTGCTTGTGCTGGGTCTTAGCTGCTGTGCTCAGGCTTTCCGTGGTTGCTGTGAGCAGGGGTCCGCTTTCTTGCGGAGCACGGCCTTCTCATTGCGGTGGCTTCTCTTGTTCCAGAGCGTGGGCTCTAGGTACATGGGCTTCAGTCATAGCACCATAACGGAGCTGCTCTGAGGCACGTGAGATCTTCCTGGACCAGGGAAGGAACCTGTGTCCTCTGCATTGGTAGGCAAATCCTTGTCCACTGGACCACCAGAGAAGTCCCTGAATACTCTTTCATGGATCAGAATCTTAATTGTTTGAGGATTCTCACGTACTGGATACAACCATTTGTTTTCAAAAAAAATTCAGTGAGTTCTTTGTGTTCCCATGTCTCACGTTGGCTTGAAGAGAGACAAGTGGAAAGGTCATGATAGCAGATGAAAGAGGTGACCTGGGGGACTGAGTGATGCCGAAAGTGCTAGGTTGATGCCAGGATGAATGATGGGGATTTATTGGTCGCTGTCTCTAAGCTCTCCATTGTGTCTTGATGTCCTCATCTTTAAAATAAGAATAATGCCTTCTTGATGTGTTGACTGTAAAGATTTGTAAAATCATCTACTTTGGAATATTCCATAAATGGCAGTTATTTTAATTACTAATTGTTTTAGCTCATAAAAAGTGACTTTCGAAGTTATAAAGTGAAGTGAAGTCGCTTAGTCTTAGCGACCCCATGGACTGCGGGCCACCAGGCTCCTCCGTCCATGGGATTTTTCCAGTCATGAGTGCTGGAGTGGGGTGCCATTTATAAACATGAAAGTAAAAAATAAAAGAAGCAGTCTTTTTTTTTCTTCTTCTAAAAGTTACTTTCTTCTTAATACTGTGTAATACTTAAATGAAACTGTGTATATAACTTCCCAGCACTGTATCTGTAGTGCAGTATGATACACATGTACTGGAATTTTCTTTGGAAATTAGCACTAAATTATATCACACTTTGCTCAGTTACTTCAGCAATATTTTTGAGTTACCATGTGGCAGACACCTCTCTAATTGCTACAGATACATCAGCAAATAGCAACAAAAGTCCCTACTTTTATATAGCTTATATTTTCAATTGAAGCAAGTTCTTTTACTTTCAGTAAAAGCAAAAAGAAAATTACAGAAAATTGGGAAAGCAGCTTAACAATAGCATGCAAAAAAGACTTAAAATTTGATTGCACTAAAATAGGCAAGACTTCATGTCTCTTAAAAGCAGCTCAGTTAATTTCTTGACAGAGACAGTGTGCATGGGTATGGAGATGATAAGAATGTCCTTACAGCTCTGAGCTGATTTTAAGATGGAACTTTTTTATATTTGTAAGCTTCTAGCAACTTATTTTTCCACCAAACTGTGCAGATTTATTTTTTACTTGATCTTTAAATCTCTTCTTTTCAAAATGGACTGTGTGAGGCTCTTTCCATTTTGCAGATTTGAACAGCTCTCCTCAGAGAGGTGCTCCCCGAGTTCACTGAGAAGCAGGTCAGTACAGCAGAGAGAGAACGGAACCAGACCTGACTCCCGGTGGAGGGTGCTTGCTGTTCCTAGTTATTAAGAAAACCTGACAATATTGCCCTTAACAGTGACAGTAGAGAATGACTGAGGCTGACTTTTCACATGCATGCAACCTGAGCATTCTTCAAAAATCATTTTTCCTTGAAAAGAGATAATTACATCTAAAGTGAAAACTTGAGAAGGAGAAACATGTTAAGATCAAATTGCCTTTCACTCTATCTTACTAATTATTCAACATATAATTTGCGACTTCACATATTTTGAATGAGCCCTAGCAATTTGAATTTTTTTCCTGTACTCTGATGGCGGACTGAGAGATCCATCCAACTATGGGTGTGCCCTGGATTTGGAATGGCCTTCACACAGGAAAGGAATTACTGTTAGAATGCCGGTTAGGAGAACTGACTTGCTAACTTACCGTGTTTGCATAGTGTGGCCTTGCTTCGGGAAGCATAGGGGTTAAATTGCCTGTGGGTGAACTCAGGACTGGGCTCACATGCTGTCTCTACTAGGGGACATTGTTCAACATCTCTAAGCCTCATTCTTCTTAAATGTATAGACCTAACAGCAGTGTCTACTTAGGTATAACTTTAAGGTTTACATGAAATAATGTATATGCCTGATAGTGATCACTCAGTCAGATATTAACTGTTATCATACCCCTTTGAGGTTAATTGTTCAAAATATGTTCTGCAAAATTACCAATCTGCTAAGACCTCCTTTCCCAAGTTACTTTGCTCAGAAATTTACCATGGAGATGTGCTTTTGGAAGTCCCAAATACTGACAGTCTTGAAACATGTATGAGACAGATAAAGAGGTAACACACAGCCAGTAAAGGATTAAATCCATTTTGAACATGACTTCTTATATATCTGTCTCATGTTTGATTTTAAAAATTATTTTATTTTTTGGTTGTTCTGTGTCTTTGTTGGGCTTCCCTGATAGCTCAACTGGTAAAGAATCCGCCTGTAGTACAGGAGACATGAAATATGTGGGTTGGATCCCTGGATCAGGAAGAAGCCCCTGGAATAGGAAATGGCAACTCACTCTAGTATTCTTGCTGGGAGAATCCCATGGACAGAGGAGCCTGGTGGACTACAGCCCACAGGGTTGCAGAGAGTCAGACCCAACTGAGTGATCAAGCATGCACGGATCTTTGTTGTTGCCAGTGGGCTTTCTCTAGTTGTGGTGAGTAGGGGCTACTCTTCATTGCAGTGTGTGGGATTATCATTGGGATGTCTTCTGTTGTGGGGCACAGGCTCAGTTGCCCCATAACATACGGAATCTTCCCAGACCAGGGATTGAACCCATGTCCCCTGCATTGGCAGGTGGATTCTTATCCACTGGACCACCAGGGAAGCCCTGTGTTTGATTTTATATGTTCATATGGATAAGTTCTTAAAGTTTGTTTTCCAAAGATCCTCTGCAGAAGAATTTCTGCTATCAATGAGAATGAGAGTTAAACATAAGCGCTCCTTTTTCAATTTGTCTTAACATGACAGTCTTAATTTAATTCCTGGGGAGACAGAAGTAGGAAGAACAGAGACCTGTAACATGACTGGTTTTAGGCCTGAGCATGAGGGAAAGAAGCACGCTGTCCCAAGGATGCCGTGGTGGCAAAATCTCAGCTCCTGGTTGACAAGTTCAATGAGGAAACTATACCAACAGCTCCTTGTCAAAAGATAAGAAGACATTTCTCTGCTGGGAGTGATGTGCAGTTAGCATAATAGTTATTATTAGGCAGGAGGGGTTGGAGAAGGTATGAATTCCATGGGGTGTTATCATTATCTGGGTTGCGTCAGGCAATTTCAGATGCGTGATTTTTAAGATGGGTATGGACGGTGTGATTTTCCAGTGGTGTGATAGTCGAATTGCTCTCTAAAACACGGTATCTCCTCAAAAGGAGTGAAAAAAAATCTTGGCTTTACAGAAGGTAATGTAGCAGAATTCAACAGAACATGGTGGCCTCAGGAGCCAGGCTGCCTGGGTTCTAGCTTGTTTCTATCGCCTCCTAATGGTGTGATCATGAATAAATTGCTTAACTTATTTATCCTTCAGACCCTTGATCTGTAAAATAGGTGTAATAATAGTCCTCACTTCATAGGGTTTTCTAATGCTGAAATAAGACAATGACTATAAGAGATCTAGTGTGGAACATAACATGTGTTTAATATATGTTAGCAGTTATTATCTGTACATTAGAGAAGAATGCCTTAAAATAACATAGCACTTGGCCGTATTAAACACTGCCTCATTTAACCTTCACAGATCCTAAGGCAAGAAGTTCAGGTAGGACCCTTCTCCCTGACAAACTAGTAAGTTGAAGTTCAAAGAAATCCAGGGACTTGCCCAAGTCACATAGCTATTCAGTGGTGGAGTTGATTCTATAATGAGATATCCAGTTGGGTAGATGTTCTCCTTTAATATTTTTGTCAGGTCACGTCTTCATCATCATAAGTGATGGTTTTCCCACAGGATAGCTATGTGCCAGAGTTAACAGATGAGTGACATAAATAACAAAAGCTGTGTTTCCAGGGAGGGTCAGAGAGAGCAGCTATACTGACTTTAGGGAATAAGAACTGCTAAGGTTGGGTCTTCAGATAATCTTAGCTGCTACATGAATGCAGGCTGAAAAGAAAAGATCTATCAGCTAAGATTGTAGAATACCTTAATGTGTAATTAAAATAATAAATAATGTGGTGCATTATATACTGATTACTTGCCACATATCCAGAGACATCTAATTCTCTCTTTTGTTCTTGGCTTTGTAAGTGTAAGGAGAAGAAATCAACCTTCATTCTAATATTTAAGTTGCCCTATCACTCAATATAAATTGTCTGCCTTCAACAATTATGGAAGATATTAGGCACAGCAAGACAGGAAGAAAATTAAGTCAGTTCTGCAAAAGGAAATATTGCCTTTTCAATAGCTTTTACTAATGTCACTTTGAAAAATCTTGAATATCTGTTTTCCTGTTAAATTATTAAAAAACAATATGCTCATGAGACTTAGTCCATTAGTTCTGAATTTTGTTTCATGCTGTTTTGTATAGCAAGACACTATTCTAATTATCCCGGGCATTAACTTAGCCCTTCAATATTTTTCTTTGGATTTGCTATATCCTGCCAATAATTTATAAACAAGTATAAATGCTGAAATCTTTTTTTTAATAGCTAAAAATAATTGAAAAAGGTGAAGCAATGACTGGAAAACCCATAATTTAAACATAAAAGCTTTCTCTTGCAATTAAAATTTCTACATATACCTAAAACTGAAGACATATAAGCCTTTGGAAAAGGAGATGAAGTTCATAAACAAAGAGTAAA